>JADRCD010191624.1:15003-52591 GCA_019843815.1 Montemys delectorum | reverse complement strand
GTGTGTGTGTGTGTGTGTGTGTGTGTGTGTGTGTGTGTGTGTACATTGATCAGAAAGTGCCTTTATAGTCCATGGGTCCAGCCCACTAAGGACCTCTGACACTAGCTCCAAATAAGTCCCCAGCACCTTCACCCCAGCCTTGCTTGACCAGCTCCCAGATGTACTCCCTCCCCTCTGCCAAGACACACAGAACAGAATGGAGAAGAGACAGCAGGTTTGTATAGCCAGAGAAAGCCTGGGCAGAACTAAGACTTCCCCTAACCCAGTGGTTCTCAACCTCTGGGCGTCAAACAGCCATTTCACAGGGTTTGCCTAAGACCATCTGTGTATCAGATATTTACATTATGATTGATAACAGTTGCAAAATTACAGCTATGTAGTAATGAATGTAATCTTATGGCTGTGGATCACTACAACATAAGGAACTGTATTAAAGGGTCACAGCATTAGGAAGTTGAGAACCACTGGTTAACTGGTTAGGGCATAACCCCAAGCAGCTGAGCAGCAGCAGAGAAGCTAAACTCCACCCCACCTTAGAGAGAAGAGAGAAGGGGAAGGAGCAGAGGTAGGACTGAAGTGCCAATAAAAGGAGACAGAGGGGACAGCCTTGGAGTGCAGCTGCAAGAGCGAGCATAGTGTGGAGGCAGAGAGCCTGGAAGGAGACCAGAGCAGACCTGTGGGATGGGAAGCAGGCCTGGGACAAGCAGGAATGTGCTGACTGTCCAGGCAGGCTGCTCTCCTCAGCTCAAGACACCAGTGTAAGGAGCACTAGAACTTTTGGTGCCCAGCCTCAGGTATACTCAGTGCCCGTTCAGGTGAAAGGGAACCCTGGAGAAGGTTCCATGGGCCATAGCAGAGGGCTTTGCCCAGGTTCCTGTGGCAGCACACAGTGGGACAGCTGCTGTCTGGGGCAAGTGACCCTGGACACTGTGGAACTGTGCTGTGTGACACTGGCCTGTGTTCTCCTGGCAGGTGGACACTCACTTTCCCACTTGTTCGATAGGGCAACTGACAGTCAAGAGGCCAAACCACTGAAGGCTGACTGGTTCCAAGGAAAGGGTCCATCTCCGGTTCCAGTGTCTGCCCTGCTAAAGGCAGGCTATCCCTTTCAGGCTCCTGCTCATCATCCACAAGGCCCCCAAGCTCTACTCTACTAAGGAGGAAGTGCTAGCCATGGTGGGGAGGGGCAGGACACACAAGGTCACAGAAGGTGAGTGACAGCAGGACACACCCCTGCACTGAAACACCCCCAGAAAACTCCAAGAAAGCTGTCCTCAGTCCTCAGCCTGCACTTCCAGCAGGGAGCCCCATACCCCAGGCAGGGGAGGGCAGGTGGCTTTGGGGGATGGGGTGTGGGTGGGTGAGTCCAGCCCAGGGCACATTGCAACAGCCACATCCTGGTTAATAAGTTCTCACTGCCCTGTTGCAAGACAAACCAACAGAAACACCAGCAGGGGCTAGGTCAGAGGCTCATGTCTGCTGGCTCCACTCCGAACCCTCAAAAGGGTTTTTGGGGAGCCCTGCAATTCAGTGTCCTGGGCATTTTTTTCCTGTGGTTACCCCGAAGGGAGAGTGGGACATGTTAGACAAGCTTTTCACGGGAAGAAAGGCCAATCTGCCTCTTTCCAGTTATCTTTAAACTATTCACTGACTTTGACAAGCCAGTGGCCCTGAGCGAATCCCTATCTGACCGGCCCTCACCAGATCCACATTACACCAACCCAGCATTGTGCATCACCCACAGGCCTCCTACTCCTCCAATGGACATATGTCCGCATGGATTCAAACTCCTCTCTTAGTACTGCTCTCTGTCCTAATTTGCTTTCAGTCGCTGTGACCAAAAGCAATGTGGGGAGGAAAGGGTTTATTTCATCACAGGATGCAGTCCATCAATAGGGAAGTCACTCGAGGCAGGCAAGCTAGGGTAAGGGGCTAAAGCAGAGACCATGGAGGAACAGTTCACTGACTTGCACCCCGTAGCTTGCTCAGCGTCCTTTTGTATACAACCAGGCCCACCTGCCCAGGAGTGGACTTCCCTCAGTGGCCTGGGCTCTCCAACAGCAGTCATTAATCACAAAAATGTCCCTACAGACCTGCCTACAGGCCAGTCAGATGGAGACATGTTCTCAGCTGAGGTTTTTCTTCTCAGATGACCCCTAGCTTGTGTCAAGTTGATAACAAGTAAGCAATCCACTCAGTTTCCCATCTAATCAACTTCTGGGCTTCTTTCAAAGTCTGCCCCAAATATCTTTGCTTTGTAAAGTAGAAAAAAATAATTCCAAATCATCATTCTAAGCAAGGATGACAATGGAGCAAATAAGTACAAGCAGACCCTAGGGGCAGCAATGGAGCTGCCACAGAGATCCTGTGGGGAGGCTGGTATTCAGGGCAGCTGTCCCATCTTCCCCAGTGTGCCCCCTCCCCTCACTCTGAACTCTAGGACTCAAATCCTGACCTAAAAATTCTTGACTTCAGAAAGTGGCTTCTTCTCCCTTGATGGCATGTGCCCCTCTGCTCCTCCTTGAGCTGACTGACCTGCCAGACACTGCTTCTCCAAGGACTCTGAGTCTCCTGAGCTCTGGACTCCAGCTGGGCCTCATGGGTCTCTCAGGAGCTCTGTCCACAGCCACCCATTCCTTTTGCTATAATCAATCTGGCATTTAGGCCAAGGGGTTCTGAGACCCCTCTTCTCTCCCACTTGACAGATCAAATCACCCCACCCCCAGCCCCGCAGGGCGTGTCTAAGAGCAGATGGCATGGAGACCTGTGGTTTTAGTGTCAAAATGCAACTATGTGAAGTGGGACATATGTAAGTTCTCCAGCTCCCATACAGAGACTATGTGGTGGCAGGCTCAGCAAACATAGAGCTGTGCAGTTCTGTGCAGCAGGGAAGCCCAGACCAAGGAAGCAAGGGAGCCCAGGGCAAGGGTGGCATGCTGGTGACAGAGATGTCTAGGGCAACTAGCTGTCCCACTTCACCATGCTGACCCTAGGCTATGAGTCAGTGCTGGTAGCAGATCCTGAGCAGGTGGACTAGAATAGGCTCCCCACTAGAAAAAGGCCAGAGAGATCCCTGGGGAAACTGGAACCCAGACATAACCTGTAACCCCTCAGTGTTCCACTTGCCCAGCAGATGGTGACAGTGACACCTCATTCCCTGTCTTTGTCTTTCAGCTGAGATATGACATTGGAATTCTCCTGGGCCCTGAACTCTCCTTGACCCACAAATCTTTCCCATCATCCCCTTCTGACAGAGACTTGACTGCAAAAACCTGAGCATGTCCCCTTGAGGCCTCACACAGTGGGATCCTGCCCCTGCAGCAGGACCAGACCTTCCCCCTGTCTTCCAGCCAGTGCCTACCATAAGCACACATTTCTCCCCCCAAAGTGATTGGAGAGCTGGCTCTAGATGAACTTGGCTCTTGCTGGTCCAAAACTGTCTGAAAAGTTGGCAGCTGGAAACCTACTACAGAGGAGTGTGGGTATCTAGAGGAGTGGCTCTCAACTTTCCTAATGCTGAGACCCTTTAATACAGTTCCTCATGCTGGGGTGATCCAACCATAAAATTATTTTCATAGCTACTTCCATGACTGCAATTTTGAAGCTGTAATGAATTGAAATGTAAATATCTGTGTTTTCCTATGGTCTTAGGCGATCCCTGTGAAAGGGGTGGTTCAACTCCCAAATAGGTCACCAGCCACAAGTTGAGAACTTCAGATCTAGAGACTGGGAGGTAAGGGATGGAAGTTGAGGAAGCGCAAGAGACCCATCTCAGACCAGGGGGAATGAAACTATGGTCAGTGGGGACTTCCTAGGGCAGACAGCACGAGGCTAGCCTGGGGGTGACAGGTATAAATATCAGCCCTATCTGAGAAAATCTGCTAAGGGGAGAGCACGCAGCTCTCCCCTTCTCTAACCATGATTACACTTGCCTTCCAGCTCTACCTCTAGGTTTCCTAGGTGGGGAGGTAGCCCAGGGCTGTGGTTGCTTTTCTTCTCAAACCTGGCTTGGAGGAGATGGCAGAAGAGAGGTGTCCCAAAAGGCACGAAGACATCCTCACCGCCACCCAGACACATGCTTCTCTGTAGACACACCCCAGGGCCCAGACTATCCCCTCACACCCCACAACAGTGTTTGGGCCCTGAAGAACCTAAACCACTGTCGCCCAGGACTGGGTAAACATTTGTCTACAGTGAATGACAGGGTGGACAGAGACTGTGGCATCAGCAGACACTGAGACCACTCCCAGACCATGCCAAGGGACAAGTTAGACATGAGAAAGCACCGATACAGGAGTAGCCATTCCCCTACAGGTCCTCAGTAAGGGCAAGAGGGCTCCCTTCCGGGGGCTTGCAGGGGTGTCCTGGCATAGCCACTCACATCTGGTCACGCAGAGCCTGTTCATTGGCAGGCTTGGTGATTACTCCTGAGGCTTCCCCAGTTCTCTTCACCTGGTCTCTATCGCTGGGTTCCCTAAAAATGAAGCCAATGTGATGAGAGGACTGGGGACCAAGCACTGTCTACTGTACATTCCAGCTCCTCCTCCCAAGAGCCCTGTAAGCACGGAGTCAACACTTTTCCCATAGATGAGACTGTTAAGGCCCGGGGAGGGGACAGGTAGTAGGTTAAGCTTGCTTCATGACCTCCAATCTACAAGCCTGGCCACTGAGGTCCTCCGTGGATAGGTACCATTCTGAAAACAGTTTCCCCCTGTTCTGAGTCAGCTCCCAGCTAATGGCCCTGTCCACCCTTGGGTAAGCACCTATCTGGAAGTGAACAGACCCTATACACACAGACTAAGGATGGGCAAACCGTCAGAAATGTAGCCTACTGCTACTGCCCAGGTGCCTCTGAGCCACTCCTCACCTGACCTCTGCCCTCAGCTTTGTCTGTAAAGTGAGTTATCTGCCAGAGGATCAGAGGAGACCTAGGCTCTTTCACAGTGAAACTGACCACATGCGTGGGCCCTGTACCCCGAGGCCGGCGTAGAGCTGTAAGGTTCTTCTGTGGATGGATAGACTCCTCAGGATCTCAGATTAAGACAGGCATCCCGACCAGAAGGCAAACTGACTTCTCAAGACTCAAGAGAGTGGGGCAAATGCAACACAGAGAGCGTCCCTAGATAGACCAAAAGTTCCCCACCGGCAGCACAACCAGTCAGACAATGGTCATCTCACCAGCAAAAAGGAAGAAGTTCCCTGCCCGAATAGAAGGCGCCTGTCTTCCACTGGCAATGTCCCAGCCCAAAACAACAGGCAGATGCCAGGTGGCCCCAGAAAGCGCTCCAGCTGAGTAGGCAACGCAGAACCCCGGACCAGCGCACTCACCAGGACGCAGGGCGCGCGGCGCAGCGCACAGGAGCAGGAGCGCAGCACCCAGACTTGCCATCACCGGCAAGGGCCGCCGGCAACAGAAGCGCCTTCCCATGCTGTGCCTGGCGCGTGGCAGGGGACAGTCATCCGGTGCGGTTCTCCCACTGCGCGGCGGAGGTCCAGGACACGCCCAGTTCTGCCCTTAGTTTAGGGCCCGCCCCGAAGCAGCGTCCAATGCTCCAGGCTAGAGATAGACAAGGCTGACTGACTTAATGGGTAAAGCTGTAACCCCAGGCCAGTGAAAAGTAGCATCTATCCCTGTTCCTAGTCATTAAGCAGGGATTCTCTACACGGATGGGAATTGGTAGTGGAGAAACTCTCAGACACAGGTGCCCCTGGCCCAAGCGATCTACGGGCAGCGCTAGAGGCTGCGGCTGAGGTCCTGGAAGCCAAAGCTTTGGTCAGAAACTCGGACTCCCAGTGCTCAGGCTGGACACTCATTGCCCTAGGCTTTAACCCCTAGTACAGGGCAGCTATTGTAAGCCTAGGCGTGACAACTCTAGTCCCCAAACGATTGGACTCTTGACCCTCAGTACTGGTAAATGTCACAGCTTGCAGGTCCCAGGGTGCTGGGACCCTCTACCATTAAGGCTCAGTAGCTTCTCCTGTCAGCCTGCCTTCTCTAGCCTTAAACCTTGGCAATGTCTTGTCTCTTCTTTACTTCCCCTGGCCTTGCCTATGATTCTTCTGCTCCCACAGCAGCCCCTCAGTTCCCTCTCTGGGGAAGAGCACTCTGGAGACACTCTCCACGTGGCCCACACAAGTGATCAAAGCTGATTCTGAATGGAAGTGTGTGCACCAATCAGGGCACTGCCCTTCTTGTAAATTAAGGACTGGATTTGCATCAATCAAAACACGGAGGAGGGGAGGGGAACTCCCCCTCAGTCGTGAGTAAAAATGCCCAAGAGTCACATTGATTTCCCCAAGGCTGATGATAGGCAGAAAAGTCCTGCATCCTGCACAAGCTGTTTGAAACAGCGACAACTGAGACCATGAGTCGAGAGCTTTGAGATCCAGCAGCTGAAGTCAGAAACTCAGCTTCCCAAGGTGCCCAAGGAGAGTTCAAAGCAGCCAGAAACCATGAGGATAGAGGCAAGGTGGCAGGGCTGAAAGTCCTCACCACCTGGGAAGGATCTAAGAGTCAGGATCACAAATGCTCCAGGACCCAGTAACTTAGCTTATGTAAAGGAAAAAAATAGCCTGTTGTTTAAACCCAGCTCTTGAGAGGCAGAGGCAGGCCAATCTCTGCAAGTCTGAGGGCAGCCTGATCTACAAGTCCAGGACTTTTACACAGAAAAACCCTGTCTCGAAAATAAAAATCAGTCAATCAATAAAAAGTAAAAGATAAGTATTGAAGGGGTGCTTTTCAATAGAGGCATCTTTGTAGCTGTCTTCACAGTACCTGGCCCCTACCCAATGTCTCAGGAGCCCACAAAGACCTTTCAGGTAGGAAGAGAGGCAGGACAGCAGCCAGAGGTGTGTGAGGCAGAGAATACGTGAGGGAACCCCATCTCTGGCCTGGCTCTACCTGCTACGGTTTGCTCTGGGTGCCATCATCCACTCAAGACCCAGTCAAGTAGAAAAATGGAAAGAGCAGGCCTTCTACAGCATTTCTTAATGGCAGGGCCAAAGGGCCAGGCTGACCACAAGCCCAAGGGACCTGTGCATGACAGTCCTTCCCCCATCCCAGGATCAGTTATAAATGTTTCTTCCTTCCCCCAAGCTCACACTGTTACGTCCCTTTCTTATGTGTCTTCAAGTCCTGCTCGAATCCCAGTTCACGAAGTTTGGAGTAGAAGTGAGGGATCTCAGGCATGTCTTCCTGGGCACTACCTGGTCATATCAACCACAGCTGCTGCAGGCACAGCCACTAAGAGCTTATTTCGGACAGGGGGGTTTTGTTGCAGAGAAACACCAGAGTGAAGTCCAGCCTTTGACAGATAAAGAAAGGGCTGGGTGTGTGGCTTAGTGTTGGAGGGCTTACCTAAACCATGAAGCCCTGGCTTAGTGTTAGAGGGCTTTCCTGAACCGTTAAACCCTGGCTTACATCCTGATGCCACATTATAAAAAAAAAAAAAAAAAGAAAAGAAAAAGACACCCATCGAGTGCTGTGGGCTACAGACTGCACCTGATCTCAGGATCTTGCTGCCCTCACACCAGCCTCGCAGGGAACCCAAACAAGCAGCTGGCCTGGTGTGCAAAGGAAGGGCATGGCTGATCCAACATTTAGCTTTGAGTGTATGGGATAAGGTGCTTCACCCAACGCTAGCGTCTTACCTGCCGTCTGTACTCCATCTCCCTGTATGATGGCGCCAACGTTAAACCTCACTGTGTTGTGGAGGCTAAATGAGAAGCAAGGATGTTTGAACAGCCTCAGGTGTGGCAAATGCCATGTAAGGCCTTGATATTAGTATTCAATAATCCTAACTGGCTCCTCTTATAGCAGTAATCTATCATCAGTTAATGAAGACTGAAACAAATAACACTGATACATTTAACTTCAAATAGCGACAATGGTTCTCCCTCCTTTTTGGGTGGGAACCCAGCTCACACTAAAACCACATCCTTCTCAGGATGCTTCATCCTCGAGGGGTGTCTGCTTCCTTTCAGCCCATCCCAGAAAACCAAGGATGCTGGATCACCCACAATACCTATCTGCCCCAAATCTCACCCAAACCCTCACACCAGAACCTACTCCAGTCTTCCAATCTTTGGTGTCTTTTGGCCTTCTAGGCTGCCACCTGGTGACCAAAATTGAGAATAGCCCACTATTGTCTTTAGCATCGATGGAGGCCACCAGAAAGATCGGTGGAACCCACGTGCAGAAGCCTGCCTCCAAGTGTGGGCCCCTGGTAGCTCCCTGGAAAAGTTTTCTTCTGCCTGCTGCAGAAGGCCCTGAGGTGCGTGTCAATTATAGTTATGTAGCAAATTGCCTTGATCTCTGGAAACGTCCAAAAACCACTTCAATGCAGATCAAGATCTGTGGGAGGCTCCTGGTTGTATGCTTCTCCCAGAGATCCCATGCTGCTGCAGTCAGATGCAACAAGATGGCCATCATCTTATCAGGGGACCTGCCAGCCAGGCAGCACACTAAATGGATCATGATAGTATGTGACATGTGAAACTACCTTTCTCAGGAGCCTGGAATCTTGGGGCCATTCCCACAGAACATGCCTGGGTAACCTGTCTCTGACCTGATCACATTTCTTTTAGTTCCACTGATGCTGTCCAGGTTCCAGTGACAGATGAATCCCAGCCTCACACAAAGACATGCCTGAGAATTTGTGGATCTGATTTAATTCTGTCTCCGCATGTTAAAGGAGCAGTAAGGAGGACAAGGGACCGTGAAGTCGGCCTGGCCTAGCTGCCTTGAGAGGCATGTGTCTTTGGATTTGCAGGTTAGAGTCCATGATTCCTGGGGCACAATGTGCCTTCCAGTTTCTGAGAGTCAGATGCACTCCCTCAGGCAGTGAAGTGTCCAGGCCTCTCTGTTTCTCTGTATGTTCTCTCAGAAGTCAAGGAAGCATGGACACTTGACAGGACAATTGGTCTTAGGTCGTACTATTGTATACCCTGTATAGCTCACAAATGTCATTGTATCCTAGCAACTTCAACTGTACCGTCCTGGCAATTGTCATTATGTTCTGTTTCTGATAAAGGTTTAAAAAGTCTGCTTGCTCTCAATAAAATTGCCACAGCTTAAGTTTTGCTGTGGACCCCCAACCAGCCTGATTTAATTCCTCATGGTATATCAGATGACCTTGGCCTGGTAAGCAAGTGCAGGCACTTACAAAGGAGGCTCTGTGGTGAGTGCCAGTCAGTGGGTGAAGTGAGAGATGGAGTATCTCCAAGAGCCTGCAGTTAGCGTTTCTAAACACACCAAAAACCTGACGGCTGAGATATCTGGATGCTGGCCATGCCTCTCAGCTTCTGTGTTGGTCAGGGTGAGGGGGGCTAGCAAGAGGCCAAAGCTGTCTCTGGAGATGGAGTCTTTAGTGCAAGTACCAATGAGAAAAATGCCAACATCTCATGTGGTGCCAACTGCACGTGGACCATCGTTCAGGGCCCTTCAGGCGTGGACCTCATTCCATCCCCAGCTACATCTGTGAGGTCTTAGTGTTGTTAGGGTCATCTATCCCCTGGTGTCCATGCCACTGGAATTGCAGATACCAATCCCCAGGGTCATCTCCCTTACATATTATAAAGTGGTGTGTAACCTGTGATGTCCTCCCCTTGCCTCCTGTCGTCCCTGGATGCCATGTGACACCTAATGCAATGCCATTGTTGTGCCAATAGACTTCACCCTGTATCCCGGAGAGCCCATAGTCAGAATAAACATAGGTAAAGGTTCATACAGTTCAATTTTTTAAGAATTATCTTCAGATGGGGATCCTGAGGGCCATCCATCCTTTCCTTTCGGAGATCTAGAGAGGCCAGGAAACTTACCCAGTGGCTCACAGCTAGTGAGCAGGGTAGTTGTGGACCAAACCTAACACCCTGCTGTGTTCAGCTTATGTGAATTTCTTTAAAATGTTTACAGTTTGTTTTCTGACTAGCTTATTCTAGCGTGAGATTCACATGCAGTTGTGAGGTGTCATTGGTACCCCATGTGCCCATATGTCTCCCCAGTGGTGACATCTTTTTTTTTAAAGATGTATTTATTTATTTTTATGTATGTGAATACACTGCAGCTGTCTTCAGACACACCAGAAGAGTGCATCCGATTCCATTACAGATGGTTGTGAGCTACCATATGGTTGTTGGGAATTGAACTCAGGACCTCTGGAAGAGCAGTCCGTGCTCTTAACCCGCTGATCCATCTCTCCAGCCAGTGGTGACATCTTGAACATTCCAGTCAGGATGCTGAACTTGAGGTTGTCCAACCCAATATAAAAACAGCTTCAGTTGGTTACAAATATTTAAAGTTCAGATTAGACAAAACAGTTGGGATTTTTGGTTTTCTCCCAAGAACCAAGCTCTATACAAGCGTATTATTGGAGGTCTTTGTTATGGGGAGAGGAATCTGAACAGGGAACAGAGTCCAGCCAGGCACAACACAGTGCTACCTAGGGAAGGCATTAGGACTGAGAGACAGTGGGTTGCTGCTAATGGGTTATTTCTGCCCCATCCCCACCCCAAGGGCCAAGGGAATTGGGGTTTATCCAACTCTGCAGTCCTCTGCAGGACATGAGAAGCCTGGTGGGCTCTAGGCACCAGCCCCAGTGAGCAGAGAGAAGCATGTGCAGCCTCTGGAGTTGGGCCAGTAGTACTCAGGCTCACAGAAAGGAGGGCAGAGGCTAGGCCTGCCAAGAGAGTCCTATTCATTCAGTCTGGTCCCAGCCTGCAACAGTACCTGGTACAAGGCAGTGCTTAGGCACCTCAGCTTATAAGAAAGATCAAGAGGCTAGATGACAGCTAGGAGACCTCCAGTTCATGGGATGACAGGAGGTGACTGAGGAGTCCAGCAGCAGGTCCTAGGGACCTAGGGACCCCAGCATGAAAAAGACTTCTCAGTCTCAGACTCTGCATAACACCATACACATAGGAATGAATGAGAGGTTTTCTCTTCCAACTTCCAGTTCCCAAGCAAACACCAACCTGGAGCGCATGCCCCACCCCACAACTCAGGCCTCGGTCTCCACAGCTGCTCCACTTTAGGGTTAGTCACAAGCAAGAGAGTGGTCTGTACTTGACTGACTGGTTATAAATTGGGGGCGGGGGAGTCCTATAGCCCAGTCCACTCCTCAAGTTGTATTAACGTGTTTAAAATGGCCTTGGATTGACGCTCAAGGGTAGATACTGACTAGCATATTCCCCAGCACCAAAATACAGGAAAGCTAGTTAGAACTAGCCAAACTCAGGGTAGCATCTTACTTTATTCTCCCATGTACCATGAAGGATTTGCGTGTCAGCTGAGTAGAAGGCATTCAAGGTGAGTTGTGAGAGTTGTGGACCCTTCTCGGCTTCTTGGTGCTCCAGGGGTCTCTGCTGTCTTGATAGGAGCCCTACAAGTTCTTCCTTAGGGGCTTTGTGGGACTCTTTACATCATCATGACTGGTGGCATCTGTCAATGGCGATCAACCCTACCTCCACCTCTCCCCTCCCTGGGGTTCAGAAGTAGAAAGTTTCTCTGGAAAACAAGTGACTTCCAGGGCTATCCAGGAGTGACAAGACTCTACAATGCAAAAATGTTCTCATTACAAGGCCACCAGGAATGCCACATGGTGTCCCCAGCCATGGGGACTTCAGACAGAGACTGGCAGGCTTTTCTAATTATGCTATAACACCTCTTGTTGATGCCTTCGCCCTACTCCCACATGTACACTGGACTCTTAAAAGCAGGAGCCATTTCAACGGTGTCTCCAAATGTGGGGTCCCAGGTCTCCAATCTGAACTTCACTCATGACTAGCTACAGAACTTCAGGAAATCCCCTTGCCTCTCTGACCTCAGTTTCCTTATCAGTGACGTGGGAATTGCGTTCTGAGGGCCAGTTCAAGTGCCCGCCACCTCATGTTCTGCACTAACTGACAAGTGGTCCACCTTCACATTCTGCCAAAGGCCAGGTGACATGACCTTTTTCTGCAGAGGGAGGAGTTGACCACCACCCACTTGTGTACACAGGGCCAGAGCAAAGGGCATGAAGTTGGCCTGGAGTGGACATTTACCAGGATCACTGGGACTCAGTGGTGGACCTTTCCTGGCTAGCGTTGGGAAAAGTGACACCCAGCATTGGCCTTTGGTCCAAGGCCAGGATGTGGAGGAAGGCTTTTTTGCAGAGCTGTTAATGATTAGGGGTTGCCGGGGGTGTGGAAAGCTGTAACTCCACCTACCACCCTCCCCACTTCGTACTCAAGTGTTAAAGGAAATGGAATACAAAGGGACTTGCTTCTGTAGAGCTTGAGCCAGGTTCAGTGTCACATGACTGCCCACCATCAATATTCCAATATTGCCGCCTTTTAGACCCCCTCTACGATTGAAAAAAAACTCACCCGTGGAGCCCATCAGCACCCCAAACTCATACCCATCTAACCTAAGTAAGCCCCACATGGAGTTTCTCATTCAGCAAGCAGCACCCAGACAACCTTCCTATCAGGCAGTGATCCAAATGACCTGCCCCTTATGTCCTCTCTGAGCCCAATGAGGGGCTGGAGGAGGTGGACCTGGGACTGTCCCCACCCTGCTTGCCCCTGACTACCCAGTTGCCTCCACCTCAGTTTCTACAGACATGTCCAGCCTCCAGGAACTGTGCTCAGGTCTGCCTCTACGACCCCTTCCTGAGAACCGGGGTCGCTGGGCTGGGGTGCCACATGCTGCGGTTAGAACTCCCAACCTCAGCCCTGAAGAAGAGCAGGTAACAACTGTTACCCAGTCCCCTGGGGCTCTGGGACCCTTTGGTGCCATTTAGGTGGCCAAGGTGGCTGGATAACCCCTCTTTCTTTCCACAGATTATCTGTCCCTGTCCCTACCAGCTCCCAGAGAAGGGGTGAGGGGGTATGTCAGTATCTATCAGCTGATATTCTTCAGGTGAAGTCACACCTTAGACTCGGAATTGGGGTTCCCACTTCCAGATGAGGACACTGGGGCTCAAGGTCACTCAAACAGTCTGCGGTAGTGCTGTGGTCACCTCTAGTGAGGAACAGGAAGAGGCAGGGTGTGAAGTGGCCCAAGCTCAGCAGCTTCACATGAACCCTTGCCCAGCTCCAGGCACTGAGCGACTCCTGTGTCCTCTGTAACAGTTTTTCTTTGTCCCTCCCCCAAACCTCCCTTGGACTTCAGCTGTGCAGCGTCCGTTAAGGACACGGAAGTGCTGGGAGGGATGACAGTTCAGGTAGCCCCTCACCTGGTGGTTCCCTTTGCACAAGGTATTTAGGCCAAAGAACTTTCCAAACTGCCAGACTGAAACAAGTCCCCGAGCCATGGGAGGCTGCTTTTCTGAAAGGCACTGAAGGTCAAAAGCTAAAGAAAACGTACCACCTTCACCCACAGACTGCTGTTCTGGGGAATACCACTCCTGAGCTTTTCCAGAACTGCCCACAGTCAGAGAGCATGTTTCAGAACTGCTGGGGTAGGACACTGGTAGACAGAAGCCAGGAATGAGAACAACAAAGAAAGGAACTGAGGGTCCTAGAAAATGGGGTAGAACAAGGCAAGACAGAGCCCGTGTTGGGGGGGTCACCTTGTCTTTTCACTTGATCCATCTGACTCTGCTGAGCTCATGTCTCTGCTGCGGTTAATGCTCTTCCTCCTTGGTCACCTCCCCACTAGGCACCAGTGCCTTGACACTCAGCAACAAGAGCCGGGAAGGTTCTGTTGCTCTAAGGGCCTCTGCTGACACCCCTGTGGCTGGGTGGTGGTGATCAGCCTCCACAGTGTTTTGTGGTGGAAGAAGGGCAGGCAGGAACTGAGAGATCAGGCTGCTTCAGTTTCATTCCTATATGTCACCCTGTGTTTGAAGGGTACAGCATCCTTAAAGGAGAGGTGACTTGCAGATCTGGGGAGTTAGAGTGGGAAAGGGCTAAGTCTTCCCCCTATGATGGAGTCCCAAAATTCAGTGAAAGCTTCTCTTTCGTTGACTTGCCTTCCATTTGGGGTGTGTGTGTGTGTGTGTGTGTGTGTGTGTGTGTGTGCGCTTACATGTGCACACATGTATACATGTGTGGCTGGGTGTATACATGTGTGTATTCCTGAGTGTCTGTGTCTCCACCTATGTGTTTGCACACGAACACACATGTAGATGTGTGGGTATACATGTGTGGTTGTGTGTGTGTGTGTGTGTGTGTGTGTGTGTGTGTGTTCAGGTGTGCATACTTTGAGTTCCTCTTGTTTCCACCCCTTTACACTACTCACTCTTGCGTTGTTCGGACAGACTCAGGCTTCACTCCTTACTTTTCTTTGGCAGCTCCCATTTACAAGAGGAGTGCCCCCTATTATACTTTAGTCAGTGAACACTCAGCACAGGCCTGTTCAGCCTTCACACTGTGCCTCGCAAGGGGAGCAGTTCTTCTGTAGAAGCACTCTCCCCTGTGTGCAGTTTCTCTCAGTGACCTTTTCTCCCAGGTCCTGCCTCATCCACTGCACTCTGCTGGGCACGGAATGCCTCAGCTGAGCCCTTCATTATGATGGGCCTGAATGCCTGTCTCTATCTACACACTCTTCTGAAAGGCCTTGAACATGGTGGGTCTGCATGTCTGTCTCTGCCTACATACCATCTTGAGCATGTTGGCTGGGGACTCCCTTGTGGTGGTCACTGGGGTCCAGCAACACCAGCATGTGCTCAGTGAGTGCATGGACAAGAACATTTGCTAAGAAGCCAACCCCACATCCTCGAAGTCACATAGGGGGACATTTGGGCAGAGGTGGCTGTGGCAGCTTGGACAAGGATTCTATGAGAGAAAGAAGGGCTGTTTGGAGACAAGAGAAACAGTACATGGAAAGGCAGAGCTGGGCCTTCTAAATATGTGGAAGGTGGAGGAGACCCCATGCAAGTAGAGCTGGGAGCAGAACTCAGAGCACCACATGCAGCATGACGGGGAGAAGATCCAGTATGCCGAGGACACTGTGAGTGTCACAAGATAGGCAGTGGGGATCTTCGAAAGTTTTTGAGTAGGTGCATGGCTTGGGTGCTTAACATGACTCTTCCATTCCCAGGACTGTAGGAGCATTTTTGTTGAGATCCCAGGCAGCAGGGGCATGGCAGAGATCCATAAGTGTGAGAAGGGACAGTTCTGTAATCTGACACTCACAGGGTCATAGGTCAGCCCAACACCATACTAACCATGTCAGTTCATTAGTACCTAGGAGTTGGGCTCTATTATTACCCCTACTTTCCAGGTAGAGACAGTAAAGGAAGAAGTGGGGCACATAGGTACTGCTGGGGAAATCTTCAGTACATACAGCTATGTATTTAGCAACACTGCTTCCTCAAGTCTACATCTAACCCTCAGCTTGGTTCTCACATTGCCTCTGATATTGGCCATCCATTGTCTCTGACAAGGGCCTTCATGATTATGTGCCTTTTCACTTGGAGATCCCAGAAGAGTCTCAAGATCTTAACTGAGTTCTTTGTGAAAAGTGCCTTTCACCTTGTAAGGCAACATGCAAGCTGGTGGATGAGAATATGGGCATGGGAGTGGGGATGACAGTGGCTACCATATCAGCTATGCACACTGCCTAAGTCTGCCCATCCCCGAACACAGCCCCTGCATCACTAGCCAAGCTAGGCGCCTCTCTGGGCTTACAGTGGCTTCTGCTTTCCTCCCCTAACTCTGCAGCCCCTATACCAGATGGGGCGAAGAAGAGAGAACGAGAAGTCTGCTCTCATTTAAAAAAAAAAAAAAAAAGCCAGTGGTTATCCAGGAAGGCTTTTTTGAAGACAAAGCAGATGTTCTCAAAGTGGCTCAACCAGTTTCTGAGTGGAGCAGAGGCAATCCAGGTGGAGAGGGAAGACGGAGTATGTGGAGGGCCCCGGGGCCCTTAACCCAGCCACCTCTTACCCTTCTCCTCCCAGCTGGCACTGAGGAATGCCTTGCGCTATTTCCCACCTGATGTCCAGAGGCAGTTGGCCCTGGAGTTTGCCCAGGAGCTACGACAGTTTGGACACATCTACATGTACCGGTTCTGCCCCAGTATCGAGATGAGGTAATAAGCCCTCATGGGTTTGTGCAAAAGTCAGGAGCCTCAGGGAATCTATGGCTAAAGGGGCGGGGGGGGGGGGAGTAGTCTGTCTGAGATGGGGAACTATGGAGGTAGCACAGTGAGGTAACACCCTTGTGCAGAGAAAATAGGTAGTGAGATGTCTCCCTGAGAGGGGGTAGGGGGTTAGGGTCTGACGCTGACCTGCTTGGCCAGAAGATGGAGTCCTCACGTCCCCTCTGCATTATCTGCCAGCTTCCGTGGAACTGCTGCCCAGAGGTATTTGATGAGTGAATAGAAGAACAAATAACTAAACTGCCCAAAGATTGAGGGCTCTGGAAAGCAGCCCTCAGCTCTCTTTGTATTCAGCTTCCTCCCAGGTTTGAAATAGAGACAGTGACTGAAGTGGGCCAAACTTCCTGCTCTGGGCATGTGGGAAGTCAGACTGCCTAGCAGATGTTACATCTGGTGCTCCACCCACATCCTCACCCCACATCTCACCCCATGCCTCCATGTCCACATCCACTCCCACCCTCACACTCACACTCCTGATTCTACAGACTTCTTTAGGGTGCCTTGTCAGCTTGGCTAGAGCAGAATCAACATCTTAATGGGACATTTGTTGTGCCCACTGTGGGACTTTTTCTTGCAGAGCCTACCCAATTGAGCAGTACCCATGCCGGACACGGGCAGCTGCAGCCATCATGCACATGATCATGAACAACCTGGACCCTGCTGTGGCCCAGGTACTGCCAAGGAAACTGGGGCCAGCACAGTCCAAAGAAACATGACCTGAGATCCTGAATTAGTTGTTAGGCCTTTAATGCATTTACAAAGCTGGCATTAAAAGACAGAG
The DNA here is from genome assembly GCA_019843815.1 of Montemys delectorum. NCBI lineage: Eukaryota > Metazoa > Chordata > Mammalia > Rodentia > Muridae > Montemys > Montemys delectorum. Next base: position 35,729 of record JADRCD010191624.1, on the reverse strand, counting down.
TTCTCTGTAACTTGGGAAAAATCAAAAACAGGAAACAAATATAAAATAACAAGAATATATAACAATACAGTTATATAAATGCACCTATAATTGTAGCTTTTAATAGCCACTTGAGAATAAAAGACAATAGTATTTTATCATACTGCATCTTATCATTATTAATGAGATCCCCTCTGTCCCTCCATTTACATGATATCTTGACATGGAGGACACATTTCACATAGACAGCCATGCTCAGTAGCCCACTAGCCCACATGGCTGGTGGCTGCTATGTATCCTTTCAGGCTTCTCTCCTTGCCCCCATGTCATTGTTCCTTTGCATATAGCTGCAAGTAGGGGCTCCACCTCTCCTTGTCCACAGCCCCATCTCAGATAGTGCCACATTTTCTTCAGTTTCCACAGGAGCTGGTGACCTACGGAGGCAACGGGCAAGTGTTCAGCAACTGGGCCCAGGTATGGTAGCCAGGCAGACACTCAGTGCTCCATGGTTCTGCCTGATGCCTAGTGCTCCAGCACTGGCAATTACCTGGAGATGCTTCATTTACAAGGGGCATTATAGGAGGTATTAGGAGACCCTGGAGATTAAAGAGTATCTAGGCAAACAATGCCATTAGGATGGACTGACAGAACCTGCTTGAGTCCCTGGATCTAGGTGTGGAGTGCGGGGTCCTGTGGGGGCCAGTTCACACTTACAGAGCCCTGCATGTATACTGTCCATCCAGTTCTGGCTGACCATGTCCTACCTGTCAAAGATGACTGAGGAACAGACTCTGGTCATGTACAGTGGACACCCTCTGGGCCTCTTCCCCAGCAGCCCCCGTGCCCCACGGCTGGTCATCACTAATGGGATGGTGAGTCTGAGGCAGCCAGTATGCAGCCTATCCAGCGTCAGGCTTGGGAAAGGGGGTGCTGTTGGTGAGGAGATGATCAGGCAACAGCACACCACTCACTCTCTGTCCCTTCCTCCTTTCCAGGTCATTCCCAACTACTCATCCAGGACAGAGTATGAGAAGCTGTTTGCCTTGGGGGTGACCATGTAAGTCGCTGTGTCATCTCTCTGTTATGGCGTCTGCCCTTAGATACATTTCGTGTTAGAACAACAGGGCTGTGCTAACCGTACGACACTGTAGTATAGCAGAGTCTTTTCATTCTCACATAGCTGCACCTAGTAGCTTTGTGTGAATGCTTACTGTTTTTTTATAGCCAAAGAAACATACAATTTTGGATTCCATTGTTTCAAAAGATTTTATTATGAGTAACCCCAGACATACAGAAAATTGGCTCACAAATACAAACGTCACACAGCTGGTTTAAGAGAAACTATATATAGACACTTGCCCAGTCGTAGACTCTATGTATCTCAGAGAGCTTCTATATGGTTAGAATAAAGTGGTTTTTATTAAGGAAAAATAAAAATCAAAAATAAATTTCAGGGACTACCACCAAAATCCTATGGTTAAAAATACAAGTGCTGAAGCCAGGCAGGGTGGCACATGCCATCCATCCCAGCACTTGAGAGGGAGAGGTGAGTAGATCTCTGAGTTCAAAGCCAGCCTGATCAACAATAGCAAGCTCCATGACAGTCACAGCTACATAGTAGAGAGACTCTGTGTCAAAACAAACAAACAAAAAGAGTACAACTTGCTTTAGCATCTCTGATTATCTGCCTGTTGATCCATCCATCTATTCAGCCTATCTTTGGATGAACTTCAAGGTCCATTACAAAAAAATTGCTGGCTGGGATTTGATCTTTGTTTGTTTGTTTGTTTGTTTGTTTTAAAGTGATGTCTGTATGCACAGTCAACCAATTGCTGATTAAATGCTTGAAGTCAAACTCCACACTGACCAGACGCAGGCATTTTCTTGCTGTTGATCCCTGAACAGCACAGTGTGGTTATTGTGACCACCTACACAGTACTTACATGACATGAATTACTCAGGCTCTGTGCAGATGTGGGCTATGTGATGTGCAGGATTTGAGTGTCAGAGGATTTAGGTGTCTGCTGAAGGGGGTCTTGGAACCTGGTCCTCCAGAGGATTCCTTAGCTAGACACATTCATTGTCCGTGTGCTCTGACAAATTGTGCATGTACAAGACTTGCCTTATCAGATACAGACCCTGTAACCAACCTGAATCTCTATGTAGGCCCTGCCCCGGTGTGAAAGCTTTCCGTGAGCTGTAAAGCTAACCCCAGGCTCTGCATCTAAAGCTTTTATCAAATGTCATGGAAGAAGCTACACTGAAAATGGGAAGCCTTATTCATGAGACCCCAGGGGGCTTGTCTCCTGTGCCCTTCTAAACATCCTTCATGCCCATGGACTCGGGGCCAGGGGCCGTGGTGGCCTCTGTACCTTGCCCTTCCCCCTGACAATACTGCCTGGGAGTCTGTTTGTTGAACGCCAGCCTGGCAAGTCGCTCTCTTCCTGTGGCATTCAGCAGCACCATGATGATCCCTCTTGCAAGGCTTCCCGTCTTTAGCATGGCACAGAGGGTGTTCTGCTTAATCTTTGTGGACCTCTGGGACCATCATTCAGGGAAAAACCACATAAAATCAAATCTGAGAATGAAGAGCCAGCGACTTAGCCTCCAGGTGACAGTTCATAGTGTAACCGGAATACAGCCCCATCACCACCATCACCACCACCACCACTATGTGCCCTGAATTTATTAGTCATCTGAAACAGACCCCTATAGTAGAGGAAAAACGGGGTCTCAGAAGACTCAGTCTAACCAGCCTCTGTGAGTCTTGCTGATGTTGTCATTGGACGAGTGAACGCTTTCTGCTCCAGTGGAAGCAACCTAAGGTTAGAGGGCTGAGGCCGTACATCCGGCTCCACTACTCCCTTACCATGACCTCAGGCTTGTCTCACTTCTGATTCATAGGTGGGGACTAAAGGTCAAAAGTGGCTGAGCTACAGATGTCAGACCTGGTCTGGCTGTGGCACTGGGGGTTGGCCACAGAGAAGTGTAGGGACACTGACTGCAAAAGGGTAAAAGTTAGGTTTGGTGGCACGCGCCTATCGTCCCAGCCTTGGGAGCCTAAGGCAGGAGGATCCTAAGGCCTGGCTGGGATACAGTGTGAGTTCAAAACTAGCCTGGGCAACTTAGCAAGGTAAAAAAAAAAAAAGAAAAGAAAAGAAAAGAAAAAAATCCAAAACAAAACAAAACCCCATGCTGTAGCTCAGCGGTAGAGCTCTTGCCTAGCATGCACGTGGCTCTGGGTTCAATCCTTAGTACAGAGGAAAGGTGGGGATTGTAGCCGAGGTGGGACACGGTCTGCTGGAAACTGAGAAGACCTCAGGCCCAAAACCTTCAAGCCTTCAGGGTGGTGAGGCTAGTCATACAGGGAACATCCTGCATGGGAAGATGGCGGAACAGGCTCAGGCTGTTCGTTGAAGTGATCATCACGTTGGACTGGAGGGCGGGGTGCCCCTAGAGGGACCCCTAAAGACTCCTGCTTCAGTTGCAGAAAGCTTTTGGTCCTGCATCTTTATACTGCAAGTTGCCTTGGGAGCATTATGTGGCATTCTAGCTGAGCACTAAGGACCAGAATCTGTGTACATTCCTGGACCTGGGTCCTGTGCAATCTCATCTAGACAGAGGGGACAGAGGGGACACTCGTAGGCCCTGTCATACGGGCCAGTGTGAGAATTATCCAACCACAGAGGCACAATCTGCAGGACTTCGATATTTACCCAACGCCTCTCAGCTCCAAAGCTCCACAGAGCTGACTCCACGGGGCCCGTAGTGCGTTTCACCACCTCCAGAATTCTTTCACGCCAGCATTGTCCTCTTATGTCTGTGGTACTCATGTAGCCCTTCAAGATAAGGGGCAGGGCCTCCTCTTTGTTTGCTTGTAGTTTTGAGACAGAGTCTTGCTAGAAGCAAGAATTCATGATCCTTCTGCCTCTGCCTTCTAAGTGCTGAGACGGTATGTACCACACCTGCGTGTCTCCATTTTCAGAAGAGAAAATGAAGGTTCTGAGTGGTCAGGTATATTGCGTGGTTGTGTGGTAGGCTTGATATTCATTCACAGGTCTGTGACAACACACTCTCTACCCATAGGAAAGTAAAGGCTGGGGAAAGCCACTGAGAGGCAAGAGTCCAATAGAAGAGACAATGAACTTTGCTATGAAAAGCAAGCCGCAGAGAGCCCTTGTGAGTCTCCTTCCTAGTTTTCAGCAAAGAGGTAGATTAAGCTAGCAGAAAATGCGACTGACCTCATTACGCTGCCCAAAACAGTGTTGGCTAATTATCAAGCAGTGGTAATGGCCACACTCAGGCAGTGCTGGTGACATCACTGAAAATTGGAGGGTATCTAGTAAGACTAGAAATATCGGGGACTGGAGAAATGGCTCTGCAGTTAAGAACACTGACTGCTCATCCAGAGGTCCTGAGTTCAATTCCCAGCAACCACATGGTGGCTCACAAGCATCTGTAAAAGGATCAGATGCCCTCTTCTGGTGTGTCTGAAGAGAATGACATTACATTAGATGGATAGATAGATAGATAGATAGATAGATAGATAGATAGATAGATAGATAGATAGATAGACAGACAGATAGACAGACAGGTAAACTAGAAATATCTATATCTGACGACCTCACAGCCTTCCTGCCTGCTTTCTGCCCTGAGTACACAGGCCACAGGTGGAGGGAGGCAACAGGAGCTGCAACGATTTATTCATTCATGTGGAAAATCAGAGCCGACAGGCTTCCTGGAGGGGTGCAGAGTACCATGGCTTTGAAGGCCATCTGCTAGGAAGTCATAACCAATAATGCCTGTGCTGATATGGAAAGGACCCAAGGAGAACGTGTGGGAGACAAGCTATAGAAGCAACACCTTCAAACTGAAGCCCCATGCTCAAATAGAAATCCTGCAGAGATCTTTCAGCATGCCAGCTCTGGATCTGGCATGTGCAACATGAGGATTCTCGCAGACGTCTGTTGGATGCTACCTCCTTGCCATGTGTCCAGTGCCACCCCAGGGTCCAGCTTCAGTATGATGATGCCTCACAGTTAAGCCTACCAGATGTCACTTGAATGGAATCCTGCAGAACATGCTCTCCCACACCCCACGCCTTCACTGGTTCATATGCGGTGGGGACACATCATCTCCTGTGTGTCTCAACCTGTGCTTACATCACAGTTGTTTCTCACTTCCGTCCACATGTGGGCAGTTCAGTGGCTTCAGATATTGGTCACTGCTGATAAAATTTTTGTGAACACTGTTGTGAGTGCCTGAGTAGACACTGGCATGTAGTGTGGGCATGCTGGGCCATGTTCAGCCTTGCTCTTTCTGCTCCAATCATCCTCATGCTGACTTTCAGAAATTAATTGTATGACAGATTTTAGGAGAATAAGATCTGCGAGGCTCCAGCATATCGTATTCGCTTACGTTTTTAATTTTTAAAAATATGTTGGTTAGAGTACAGAGACATGGGTTTCACCATATTTTTTATGCATGTACGTTGTTTAGTTATTTTTAAAGTTTTTAAAAACTTTGTTGTTTTTATTTTTTGTTTATGAGTGTTTTACCTTTATATATGTCTATGCATCACATATACACAGGGCCCATGGAGGCAAGAAGAGGGTGTTCAGTTCCCTGGAACTGGAACTGTGGACTACTGGGAACTGCTATGTGGATGCTGAGAACTGAACCTGAGTTCTCTGAAAGAACAGCTAGTGCTTCTAACCACTGAGCTGTCTCTCCAGCCCCATTATTCGTCCTCCCCACTGTTCCCAGATCCCCGTCTCTCCTCGCTAGTCCCCTCTTCCCCTAAGTAGTACCTTTCTGCTTTCATGGGACATATATTCTTGTTCTCTCCTATAGATTTCCTCCTCCCTTCTCATAGTCCCCTTTCTACGTTCAACACACACACACACACACACACACACACACACACGTCTATATTTCACAAAGAAGTTAAAACATGTGATGTTTGTTTTTCTGACTCTAGCTCTGGGTTATCCTGGTTAACATGATGATCTCAACTTCTGTCTACTTATTATAGCAAAGGAGAGTGCAGGGGCACCTTGAGAGCGATCCAAGATCTACTCTAAAGCTCTAAGTGATGGCCTTTTGTTCTCTGCTCAGGTATGGCCAGATGACAGCGGGCAGCTACTGCTACATTGGACCCCAGGGAATTGTCCATGGCACAGTGGTGAGAGGCAGGCACACATGACGAGTGGTGGGTCCCTGTGGGTGGATATGCTGGGATGGACAGTTAGCACCCTGCCTGCCCTGCCTACAGCTCACTGTGCTGAATGCTGGTCGGCGGTACCTGGGCATCGAGAACTTGGCAGGGAAGGTCTTCGTCACCTCTGGACTTGGTGGGATGAGTGGGGCTCAAGCCAAGGCGGCAGCCATTGTTGGATGCATCGGGGTGATTGCAGAGGTAAGCTGGGGAGCTTCTGCCTGGCCCTCCAAATCTCCCTGATTCGTTTCTTCATTACTCTGCTTGCTTGCTTTCCTTCCTCTTCCCTTATTTTTATCCTCTCCTTCCCCACCCCACACCTTTCCACTCGTCCCACATCCCTTCTCACCCCTCCCTTCCTTGTTTTGTTTCACCAACCCCCTCACCTCCTCCACAAAGCCTTGCCCTGCCTCACTGGATGGATCCCTATGGTTTACACATGGGTCCTGCTTGCACAGTGCCCACTGTCCTCCATGTTCTATTCCAGTCTGCGAAGCTGTAACAGGAAGCTTCCTGTGTCCCTTCAGATACAGAACCTAGATGAGAGAGAGAAGAAATGTTTGTCATTTAGTTAGCAGAGAGCACCCCTTCCTCAGCTTTAGCGGATAACATCAGACAGAGGAGGTAGACAAGCTGCTCCTTGACAGAAGTGTGCACGAGGGGCTTGCCTAGTGGCTCGAACATCTGTTTGGAAGATGCCACAGTCAAGGAAGGAAGCAGGGGACCACCGAAGGGAGGAGCTTTGAGACAAGTCTTGGTGACAAACCAGTGTAATTTGACTGAGTTGACACTACCTGCCTCTCGTATGTCTGAGCTGTGCTAGGACTGTGTTGGGCTGCAGGTAACAGAGGAAATCCTTAGCAGCTTATATAAATAAGAGTTTTATTTTTCTCATGTAACTGACAGTGCTGGTGTTTGTTCAGCAGCTCAGGGATGTCAATGTTAGCTCCTCTAGACTCTCCTGGGCTTCTCTCATGGAGATAAAATCGGTACATCATCCAGCCATGCCATTCACACTCAAAGCGGAAAGAAGTGGGAAGAGACATGTCAGCCCTGGCTGCCTATCTCAGCCAGGAAGCCGTGTCTCAGAAGTCCCTTCTTTTTTCTCTTTGCTTGTACTGACTGCCCCGAGGCTGCGTCATGGAAGTGGGGTACATGGGGTGGGCACCTCTCGAGGGGTTGTTCAGGGGTGGTGTGTAATGGACGGCCTGTGTCCCGTGGCCTCAGGTTGATAAAGCTGCACTTGTAAAGCGCCACCAGCAAGGCTGGCTGATGGAGGTAACTGACAGCTTGGACCACTGCATTGCGAGACTCAGGTACAGTTGGTGGTGTGGGACTCGGAACACTTGACCCTGAGCATTGGAAGCAGGGGAGAGAGCATGGCTTGGGCCATTCAGTGCCTGATGTTTGGCCACAGGTATATCCAGAGGTTCCACTATGGGAGTGTCATGGGAGGGTCTCTAGATATCCCATTTCCCATGGATTTTTGCTGCTGACTTGTAGGCAACCATGGGGCTCTGAACTTGAGATTTTTTTTTTCCTGCATTGTTCTCCCAAGTACTGAAATTTTGGGTGTGTTTCACCATGCCTGGCTTAATTATATTCATCCTCTTGTCTACTTCTATTTCTTCAAATAACTTTGGAATCCTATCACATCCATGCTCTGCCCCATAAGCGTGTTTTATAAAGAGCCTGTTAGAGTTAAGATACGCATTTCCCAGTAACCATTGCAGCTGAGCGCTACCAATTGGGGCATTCTAGCCTACTTTTTTTTTTCTCCTTCTTGTGTCATGGGGTCTGAGGTAACATGCCTCACCTTAGCACCTATCTCCAGGTCTATTCACACAGATCCAAACTCACATAGGCCTGGGAAGTCCCACAATAACAGAGGCCCACCGTCGCACTCAGGCCTTCACTCATCCAGGCCCGTAGTCACGGAGGCTCAAATTCACACAGGCCCATGCAGGCCAACACACAGACTCATACTCACCCATAGGCCCACAGTTAGACAGGCTCACACACATACACAGGCTGACATGCATACCTAAGTCACACATGGGCCCCATACACCGATGTAAGCTCACTCTCACATAAGCACACACTCACACACAAGCCCTAGGTGGCCTCCTATGCCTGCCACATTTGGCCAGCATTGAGCTCCCTGTATGTACACAGAGCAGCAACACCACGGGCAGCTGAAGACAGGTGCAGGACATCTGTTCTGTTCCTTTCCCCTTCTAGGGAAGCAAGGAAAAAGAAGGAGGTGCTCAGCCTCGGCTACCATGGCAACGTGGTGGATCTTTGGTAAGTGGAAATTGATGACTTGGGTACCTCAGGAGTGCTAAGCAGATGCTTCCAAGTCACCAGCTCTGGGCCTCAACTCTGTCCTTCCTGACCCATGCAGCCTTTCTTGCCCACTTTGCAAAAGGAGAAAGCAGACACTGCTTACAGAGTGTGGGGTGGAGCAAGGGCTGTACAGTCTGCTGTACAGCTGGCCCTTCTCCAGCCCAGGTATGCCTAGTCTTCTCTGACCACCCCGCCACTTCACCCAGGGAGCGTCTTGTCCACGAACTGGACACAACAGGGGAACTCTTGGTGGATCTCGGGTCGGACCAGACATCCTGTCACAACCCGTTCAATGGCGGCTACTACCCTGTGCAGCTCAGCTTCTCGGAGGCCCAGAGCCTCATGTCCTCCAACCCCGCTGCCTTCAAGCACCTGGTCCAGGAAAGGTGGGCAGCAGGAAAGAGCAGCAGAGCCTGCAGGGTCCTAACCTCTCTGAGCCTCAGCCTCCTTCCTTCAGAGGGGAGCATTTATGGGAATGATGGGACAAACTAAAATGATGTTTGTGAAATCCCTAAGGCGGCTTATACGGCCATGCTGGGTTCACGCTGGGATACCCACCCTACCCCTTCTGGTACCTTGAACCCCAGAGTAGACATGGGTATCCGTGTCACTGGGAGCAGTCACAGTGAGCTAGAGGAGGCTGGTTCTACAGGAGACTCTCTGGCACTGGGTTTAGAAGGGCTTGGGGAGGCTTGACAGGGTGGGGCTGTGGAGCTGGGTCAGGGGTTGACCATCTGTTTGTTGCAGCCTGAGGAGACATGTCTCAGCCATCAACAGGTTGGCCCAGGAGAAGTTCTTCTTTTGGGACTATGGTAATGCCTTCCTCTTGGAGGCTCAGAGAGCAGGTAGGCAGAGGAGGAAGCTGGGCAAGTGCTGCCTGGGGCCTGTGTGAGCTTACCTCAGTAAACTCTCCTCTCCCTACATCATACCCAGAGCTCGGCCACATGGTCACCCAGAGAGTACCTGGGAGATCTTATTGTGCCTTTACCAAGTTCTTCCTTCTGGAAGCTGGTTCTGCCAGACAGGCAGGCCTCTCTGAACCTTAACTTGTCCTTACATTTACATATATATATATATATATATATATATATATATATATATATATGGCTCAGCATCCACAAGAGATTGTCTCCTTCCATGCCTTCCTTCATGGCCATTTGCAAGGCCACTTGCAGACCTAGTGGGATGGAGTCCTCAGTGTGGTACCTCTGAGGCTGGCAGTGAGTCTGTGGGCTATGTCTAGTCCTTACACCTAGACCACACAGGTGGCAGTATGCCATCCAGGGCTGCACTGTGCTGTTTCACCTCTTATTTTGCCTAAGGGAAGATCTTGAGACTTTATCCCCAGCCTTTCCCAGGGCCCCTTGTTTAAGTCACTGTCTGCGTGGTCATGGGCGATCACACAGATAGGTGACTCTGGGCACAGGAGCAGATGTAGAGAAGAAAGGAGCCAGCAAGATGGAGTTCCGCTACCCTTCTTACGTCCAGCACATTATGGGGTGAGTGATAGAGGCCCCATTTGGAGGTGTCTAGTACCATTTCTGCTTTTCTCGGGACCTAGGACCTCTCCTTCCAGCTAGAAGAGCCTCCAACACTGATCAACACAGGGCTGGGTGCTGAGACCTCACCCAGCTAGGGAGTAGACAGGCAGTGGCCACAGCATTTCCACATGACAAACATGTGCAGAGGGGGGGCTTCTGCAGGGCCTCAGTAAGAGGACCAAGGGCCCTGGGGGCCAAGGTCACTCCCTGTACACACAACCCTGCCACATGCCCATTCATTTTTCTAAATGATGTGGCTAGGAAATTGTCCTTTGGATGGTAACTCAATCCTGAAGATCAAGACTTGCTAATAGCTTGAAGCCCTTGTGCATCTAGCTGTTCAGGGCAGGTTTGAGAAGGGCCAGTGGTCAGGAGAAATGGGGGTAGAGGAGGATTCAGCAGGAACCAGGGCCAAGGTTGACCAATGGAGGAGTCTGGACTTTCAGAGTCACAGGCCTCAGTGTCCACAGAGGTGGCCAGAGAAGAATGGAAGACAGGGCCAGAGTCCAGAGAGGCAGAAGTTACCTTCTGAGCTTTACTGCTATGGGTAGAAGCAAAGCCAGGGATGGGCTGGGACACTGGGGTACAGAGTGGGCTGGTTTCCCCAGGGAAGAGAAGCAGGAAGCAGACAATTAGGGATACACCCAGCCTAGCTCAGCAAGTATGGAGCTAGGGATGGCCCAAGGCCATAGTGTCCCTCTGTCCCACTTCAACTGCCACAGAAGCTGAGTCACCAGGGGAGGCTGAGCTGAGTCTACACATTCACCTAGTTCTCTCAGCTATTTACTTTAGATGACTGGTTTCCATGTAGTCTTTATAAAGAGTAGTTTGAGAAAATGTTTACCTCTGCCCCAGTTCTCTGTTCCTGCTGCTAGAGAAGTGGTACAGATTTAGAGGTGGGAGCCGAAGCCCAGGAGAAGTCAGAGGATCTAGGAAGCCCTCTAAGACTTACTGTTTGGAAGCCAACCGCTCGAACTCATTCTGGATGCTGCCCCTCTTCCCTAAGCATCCCTACATGCCACTCCCCAGCTCAGGGAAAAGGTGCAGGCAGCCCAGGAGGTCGTGACTAAGGAGACATCTGTCCTTGCAGGGATATATTCTCCCAGGGCTTTGGGCCCTTCCGCTGGGTATGCACATCAGGGGACCCCCAGGACCTGGCTGTCACTGACCATCTGGCCACATCTGTGCTGGAAAAAGCCATCGCTGATGGAGGTGATACTTCTGGATGGGTGATGCTCAGGAGTGGTCCCTCTCCCAAACCTCCTGGTAGCTTGTGCCAGATTTTTCATGAATCAAAGGACCACAGGTTGTTGCACAAGGGGACCTCAAGCACTTCCAGAGCTTGCTCTCTGAAAGCTGTTCTGAGCATGAAGCCCACACACACATCAGCCTCTGCCCTCCAGCCCTGTGCTCAGCTCCACCTCTGTCCCTGCTGATTGCAAAGTCACTGGGGACTAGGTCAGTCAGCTATCTGTCACCATGACAAAGACTTAAGTGGCTGAGCCTTCCTCTTAAGTTGAGGTTTTCTTTAGGCTCCTCTTTCAAAGGTTTCTGCATTGGTCACTTGGCTCCATTATTTTGGAGTGGAACTCTCTGGGAGCAGAAGGAGGAGGGGTGGCTGGAGTCTCAACATCTCCTTCAAGGCTACACCCCCAATGATCTCACTTCCTCCCACCTCTTAATGTTTCCATCACCCTATAATAGTGCCACAAGCTCGCAAACTGCTCCACAATCCCCAGGGTTTGCTAGGTATTGATGAGCTGCTGGCCCTCTCTGACACAACCCCTCTCCTGCAGGCCTCTACCCCGGGAGTGGGGGAGGGAGTCATTTGAGTATTGATCTTTTTTTTTTTTCCATGCATGTCAAGAGCACTTCTCCACTTCTTGTTTACTTCAGCTGCCTTTTGTGAGCATGCCACCCCATACTAGGCCCTGTCCACACCCACTTGATGCTCAAGTTCTCTGACATTGGTCCCCTGAGCTCATCTTGGTCATCAGTGTGGAGAGTTGGTTCTGCCACTGAGCTGAGTGTGTGGTCTTCCTATATCTGTATGCCCCTGCTGCTTTCTTAAAGCACATTGTCCTTTCTAATGTACTTGGCATTGTCAGTCAAGTGCAAAGAGGAGGCCAGGCCAAGTGGAAGGGAGTGGCTGGGGATTTACATTAGGGAGTCTGGCCCACTGCTTTCCCAGCTCCTCTAGCTCAGAACAGCTGGCTGGCCCTAAGCAGGCCCATCCAGGTGTCAGCTGGAGGCCTACTATCCAGAGCTCTACAAGGAAGCTGAGTACTCTCACACCCATAGATGTGGTGGCGTTAGAATCTCCAGCACAGTCAGCCTCCAGCTACAATGTGACCTGCCCTTGCCCAGCAGGAACACTCCAGCCTGGGGAGCTTCCGCCAGGCAGAACAGACAGATGCTGAGGACCTCCAGGACACAGACTACAGCGCAGGGCTGTAGAGTAGCAAGCAGTGAGGAGTTCAAGGGCTGCCTTCATCCCAAACTACAATTTTTAAAGTGTAGGATTATTTAAGTAAAGTGTTGATGTGCTCTGTGTTGGCCGCTGAGTCTCGGCTCCTTCATTACCAACCAGTCTGTTCCCTTGAGCTGCTCACACCTGCTGTGCGTCATGGCCACCATCCTGCTCTCGCCTCTTCTGGCCATTCATTTCCACTTTGGGGCTTGTCTGGAATTCTGTTCCCACAGAGCTTCTCAGCGTTGAGGACTCTGACCTTGCCTTTCTTGGAGAGCCTTTATCCCCCTAATGCTTTACCCTAGTAACCAGCTCATCACACTCTTGCTCATAGCCAACTATAGCTCTTGTGCCTGGCATACAGTAGATACTCAATAGTTGTTTGTTGAGGGAATGAATTCATCAGCAATGGGCTGCGTAGGCCCAGACACTAATTCATTATCATTGCACTCATTAATAATTAACTATTGCACTCATTCTCAAATTCAAGGAGGCTAATGTAAGGGATCGCCCATGAATTCCAGGTGCCTGTGGCATACATACAGCAGAAAAAAAAAATAGTTGGGGCCCCTGGCAAGCAGCTTCTAAGGCCTGAGATATCCTTCCTTTGTTTCCCTACAGTGAAGGCATCTGTGAAGCTCCAGTATATGGATAATATACGCTGGATCCGGGAGGCTGCCAAGCATCAGCTGGTGAGAGCTTAGCTTGGGGACAAATGGGTACTGCAGAGTCCTGGAGGAGGCTGAGCTGCCAAGAAACTGCCTAGAACCAAGGTGCAGACATAGGGGTCTCACCACATTCCCAGGACCCATCTTGCTATGCCCTGAGGGACGCAGACCCTGTGTCAGGTGACTGTTGACAGCAGCACTATAATGGCCACTGTATCCAGGAAAGGGGTTTGTCAAAGGGCGTCTGGGTAGCGACACAGAGACACTGGAGGCCTTAGACTACATTGGTGGGAATATAAAACAGTATAATCTGACCATCCCGTGCCGTCTGTAGACCTAACAGGATAGGGACAGATTTCAGGATCCTATGGGTGCTGTAGCTAAAATGCCAAGGCAGACCAAGGAGCTCTTGGTAGACAAATGGATCAACAAAATGTCTCTCCTTATAATGCAACAAGTAAGGGCATTCTGCCAGTCACTGACACTTGGGCGAAACTAAAGGACACAATGTTAAGTGAAATAAGCTAGTCACAGAAGAACAAACCCATGTAAGATAGCACTCACATGCAGCCCCTAGAGCAGGCAGGTCATAGACAGGGAATTAGCAGGGTAAATGCCAGGGCTGGGGAGGGTGTGAAGAGTCAGTGTTTCATGGGGATGGAGTTTTGGTTTGGAAACATGAAAAGCTTCCGGACCTAGATGGTGGGCCAGCTGACACAGTACTGACAGGCTCATGTCACCAACCAGCATGCTGAAAGTTATTAATGTTTGTCAAATGTATGTTATGTTAGCTAGGGTTTCTATTGGTGTGATAAAACACTACGCTGAAAAGCAAGCTGGGGAGAAAAAGGTTGATGTGGACTCTGACCTTGCCTTTCTTGGGGAGCCTTATCCCTCAATGCATTACCCTAGTAACCAGCTCATCATACTCTTGTTCATAGCCAACTGTAGTTCTTGTCTCTGTGTCTGGTACATAGTAGATACAACTCAATAGTTGTTCTCGTAGTTCTGGTACATAGTAGATACAACTCAATAGATGTTCTTGTAGTTCATCATCAAAGGAATCAGGACAGAAACTCAAATAGGGCAGAACCTGGAGGCAGGAGTTCATTCAGAGGCTGTAGCAGGGTGCTGTTTACTATCTTGCTCCTCATGACTTGCTCAACCTGCTTTCTTATAGAACCCAGGACCACCAGCCCAGGGATGTCACCACCCACAATAGGCTAGGCCCTTTCCCATCAATCACTAAGAAAACATCCTACATCTGGATCTTACGGAAGCATTTCCTTATTTGAAATTCCCTCTTTTCAGATAACTCTAGCTTGTGTCAAGTTGACATAAAACTAATCATGACGGTGTATTTTATTGATTTTTTTTAATGAGGATAAAAATGGCATCTTGGGGTTCTGGAGCAGCAAATAAAGGTCTTCCTTCATCCAGTGACTCCACAGTCTCTGGAGTACCTATGTCTCAGGCACCTGAACTGGCTCTGTGACAGTCCCGCTGAGTGCCCCGGGGTGGTGGATCAACCTCCATCTGATGCGGAGGCAGTGGTGCTGGATCTTGCAGTGTGTCTCTGCGGCCCTCGATGGGCACAGCTCTGCTCATGTCCAGAGCTGAGCACACTGGTGAAGGACAGCACCAGCAGGGGACAGACGGTTGGCCAGAAAATGTGTCTGATAATAGAGAACCATTGACAGGCCCTGGTTAGAGAGGAAATTAAATAAAGAAGAAACATTTGGTCCACACATGACTATACTAGCTAGCAAGTCTCTGCCCAGAGGTTTCAGAGCCAGGAGAGAACTGTCCCCATTGTGGGACATCCTATCCTAGGGTCATAGTTTGCATGTGTGCCCCCATAAAACTATGTGCCAGCCAGCCTCTATGACCCAAGTTCAAGTCAGAGAGCCTGGGTCTGGGTTAGAAGGAGGGCTGCAGGCAGAATACACAAGCCCCCCAGAGAGGCTGGAGGAGCTAGCAGCAGGATACACCTGTCTCGGGATGCTGGGGCGGGGCAAGGGGGCGGGATTCTCCTCAGTTAACCTCTCCTAAAAATCTTCCTAGTGTACCACAAGTGTGTATCCATGAGCCTTCTAAATCTAGCCAGACTGACAATGAAGATTGACTACCATAGTCATGTCATATCAGTTCTTCCTCATTTCCCCCAAGAAATCTGAACACCTCACAGCACCAATTCAGACTTAACAGATTTAAAAAAAAAAAAAAAAAAAAAAAGGTCTGGAGGTGCCTGGAAAAACTAAATCCCTTTGCAAGACCCAATGAGGACACTGGTTCCACTGTCCATGGCAACTCTGTGCTCAGTAAGGTGCAAGTGTCCCCATTGCTTGTCCCTGCCCTCTTTTGCACAATTTTGTCCAGCTCCCCAAGTAGGAAGGGCAGACATGCAGCACCTTTAGAGAAAGTAGTTTATCAGCCCAGGAGCTTACCAACATCTGAGAAAGAGTCGTCTTTTAAATTGTGGTGTGGGGGGGAGGGGCACAAATCTAGGGCCCTAATTTAATCATTTCAGGGTATAGTTCTAGGTGTGAAGCACAGTCAATGCTGTCTTGCTGTCCTTGCCATCCATTTCCAGAACTTTCTCATCATCTGAAACAGGCTTTACTAAATACTATCCACTGTCTGTTCCCAGGCCAGGGTGCTCTAGGGGCCCCCTATGAGTGTGGCAGAGCAGAGTTGTACAGTATTTGTGTAGTCCTGATTAGCCAGCTCCGGCTGGCAGTCTCAAGGTCTTTCTGTGCAGCATGAGTCAGAATCCTCTGCCCTTCCAAGGTTGGAGTGTTACAGTTTTCCCTCTATAATCCAGGTCAGGGCTTGGTTTCAAGATCCCAGTGGATACCACAGCCTGCTCAGATCCTTAATACACATGACCTCTGTTGGCACAGAACTTACACAGGTCCTCCTCATGTCTTACATCACCTTTGGATGACTTGTTAGACCTAAGACAATGTAGAGGTCATGCAAACATTAAATATTGAGTCACTTAGGAAATATTCACAAGAAAAAAAAAGCCTATCCACATTCAATACAAGTGGGTTTTTATTTTCTGAATGTGTGTGTGTGTGTGTGTGTGTGTGTGTGTGTGTGTGCATTTTTACATGTGTGTGCTGATTGATGTGCATGTGTGTCTGTGTTTGAGGCCAGAAGTTGACCATGAGTGTCTTTCTTGCTTTGTCTTCACTTTTTACTTACTGAGGCAGGGTCTCTCTCGTTCTACCCAGCACTCACTGTCTAGCTAGCTAGGTTACTCCAAGGATCCCATGCCAGCCCACTGAGCCCTGGAATTGCAGGTGGGCTGCCCTGCATGCTCAGCTTTTATGTGGTGCTGAGGCTCTGAACGCTGGTCCTCATACTTGCATGAAAAACATTTGATGCACTCAAGTATCTCCCCTAAACCTTTTCCTGATTTTTTTTTAAGATATGATCTTATGCAGCCTTGGCTACCCTGGAACTCACTATATAGCCTCAAATCACAGAGGCTTGCCTCTGCCTCCTGAGTGCTGGGATTAAATGTATATGTCATTACACCCAGCTTTCCTGAACACTTTTTTTTTTTTTTTTTTTTTGAGACAGGGTTTCTCTGTGTAGCCCTGGCTGTCCTGGAACTCACTCTGTAGACCAGGCTGGCCTCAAACTCAGAAATCCACCTGCCTCTGCCTCCCAAGTGCTGGGATTTAAGGCATGTGCCACCACTGCCCAGCTCTTCTGAACACTCTTGATCATGATTTGTTGAATGTGCAGGGGCAGAGCTGGGGCTCTGTTCTATCACGTGGATAGACCACATGCTTCAGCGGCTGGATACCTGTGTTGTTTCCACTTTTCGCTCTTGTGAATGATGCTGCCATACTCATAGCTATGTAGACACCTATATCCAGGGAGTCTGGATTCGTCTCTGTGGGGTCCACAAACCACCCAGCATCATCTGCAGCCATCTCCAAGTCACATCCTGGCTGAGAACTGTGGAGATAAGAAATGACTCTTTCTCATTCCTGAACACTCACGGACATTTCCTTCCAGAGGTGCAACCCAAGAGGCTAAGGTCTGAATACCAACCTATAGGGAGATTACCCATCCCTCTGGGCCTCCGTCTCCTCATCTGTGTGATCAAGCTTGTGACAAGAATGCAGTGTTTTCCTGAGGACTCGGCTATGGACTGGGGGGAGAAGTCTTGCAGCAAGTCAGGCTTGATCAAGTCTCACATTGGTGGTTCTGTTATGATGTGGAAATGACTCAAGGAGGCAGGCGCCACAATAGGAAACTTCCATGGTATACACAGAGTCAGTCTCTGGGGGTCCTTTAGGGATGGACCCTCAGGAAAGGGACATAGATGGGAATGAGGTAACCCAGACATCATGAGAAGTTCATTTGTGGACATACATTGGCCCACCGGTGTGGTATCTAATGGGCTTGATGAGAGACATGCCCCAGGGCCCCATACTTCAGTTGCCATGCATCTCTGGTTCTCTGAGGTCTCCCTAAGTGGGCCAGCAGGCTCTGATATCACTCACGTCTCTCCCATACCAAGCTCTTGGATGCATTTTGGCTAAGCTGCTTTCTCATTCTCTCCTCTGCAGGTGGTGGGCTCCCAGGCAAGGATCCTGTACTCAGACCAGAGAGGCCGCATAGCCATCGCTGTAGCCATTAACCAGGCCATCGCCAGTGGGAAGATCAAGGTGATCGACACAGTTTGTGCTTTAAGAAGGTTTCATAGACACCTTCTTATCACAAAGGCCCTGCTTAGGGCCTCCCAGCTAGGACTTCCCACTCACACCCCAGTCTGCCCTTCCCTCCTCTCCAATCTTCTGAGAGAGCGGCTGCCATCACCACCCTGCCCCAGTAACAAGGAGCTCTCGCTGTCCCTGACTGAGTGCCCTTGTAGGGACACTAGGTTTCCTGAAGTCCTCGGACTCTGGGAAGCAGATGAACATCGGGGCCTAGAGAAGAGCTCTTCTGGGAGCCTGGCCCCGCTTGGGAGGCCAAGGGGAGGGAAGGAGAGCATGGAAGGCTTAGCATCCCTCCCAGAATCCCAACTCTGAGCATAGGCCACTGTGGTGGGAGGACTAGAGACGAGGAGTGAGCAGGCTTATTCAAACATGAATCCCAGCGGTGTCTCTTTTGCTGTAGCCTGGGCAAGTCAGGTCACTCTGACCCGTGTTTCTCTATTCAGTGTAAAGAATAGCATGCTGAAAGCCGCACGGTGGGTGTAAGGCTCAAGTGAGTCACAGTCCACAAAAATAATGCCACATGTCTTTTCTGGGTTACTTAGTTCAAACTGTGAAAAATGGCCCAAGTTTATTCACCCTTCTCACACCTCTGGGGACCCGGAACCCTGAGCCCATGTGCTCTAAGAAGCTGGCTTCTCCTTTCCCTTCTTGTTATGGGGGCTTGTGACCTGTTCCTGGTGGCATTGTTCTGTCTGGATTACCGGGTGAGGGAAAGCTAACAAAAGGTGTGAGCTATGGAAAGTCATCCTTGCAGATGGCCCATCCTCAGAGCCCAGGGTGGTACCTGCAGCAAGGACAGCATCCCAGGTTCCTTGGAATGCTTCCCTGAAGCCCACTGTAGGTGAGGGCTGCTAAGGAGCGCCTGCAGGCATCCAAGCTAGCACTCGCTCCCTCTTTGGTTCTCTAGACAACGTTTGACAGAGTCCTACTGTGCTGGTGCCTCGGGACATCGCAGAGGGCGGGGATAGAAACAGTGCTGGTGTGATGGAGGGAGCTGGTGACACATAACGCAGATAAAAGTTAGGAGATATTTATAGGTGTCATGAGCCCTGGCGGTGAGATGGGGATCCGTGGTTGGACCGGACAGGCTTTCCTGGACTGCTGGTATCCAACCAAACCTTGAATGACCGGAGATGTCAGAGAGCAATCTCAGCGCAAAGATGGAGTCACAGGCATAGCACAGCCTGCTTAAGGAAGGCAAGGGTGTCTGGGGTCTTCTGAGGTCCATGGAACACTCAAGCCTCCCAGAAGGCTGCCTCAAGTTTGGAGAGCCTCTGAAATCCCAGGCACCACCGGGGAGGGTTGGGAGAGCTAGCTGTATCTCCTTCATTGTGAAGCTTGAGGAAGGTGCCTGGGCCAGGCCTAGGCACAGCACTCCTTCATTGGACACTAGTGACAGTCCTCATGGACACTAGGAACTGCTCCCTTTGACCACAGTCAGGATGGTACTTGACCATGCAGTTGCCCTTATCGCTCCTATTGTCATCTTGCTACCTCCGGGTCCCCTTTTCTCACCACTTTCCCTCTGACCTCAGATGGCTCTAGGAAAAAGCTTACTTGCATGACAGAAATAGGCTATGCACAGCACAAGCAACCTGAGCCCATCCGTCCTTGGCCATACTTGCTGCACCTCCAGGGTTAGCTGCACTCTACCATATAACATACAGGCAGGAAAGCTGCCCAAAAGACCTACTGAGTCCCCAGGGGTCCTGAAATCTTTAGAATAGAGGGAGTACTGTTTGCACATGTGGCTAATTTCACCAAATGGGTTTGTCCAAACAGACACTAGCAGCACAAAGTGGGCCCAGGCAATTAACCTGGCCCAGATAGTCAAGGCCCAGGGAGGGGAGGTAACCTCCTTGACACCACACAGGGACTTTAGTCCACACACCTGCTTCCCAGGTCACCAGGGGACACCCCCAGCTGTGCCTGTCCACATCTACACCCACACACTTAACAAGTGTCCTCTAGCCCCTTTCCTCTCTACAAAGACTCAGGGACCAAGTTTCCCAAGGGTAGAGCCCAGACTTGATATAGCATGTACAGGTTTATACCCCAGCTTACCAGCTGTCAAGCTCTTTGGTATAGGCCAAGTTCCTTAGCCTTTCTGTGCCTCTGTCATGTCGCCTACAAAGTGAGCATGTTAGCAAGCAGTCCTGCTATCTAGACAAGGTTCTTGGGAAGGTGTGTGATCACATGCTGGCTGGTGTAGCATACTGATGCCAGCAGGTACACGGGAACCTAGCAAAAGCTGCAGGTGTTTATTCTTGTTAGAGTGGGCCTAGTTTCAAGGTGGAGAGATCTCAATGATATCGGGAGTGGCCCCCCCTTTCATTTTCTGCCCCATGCCCGCAAGCCTGGTAGACACTACTGACTGATATACCCTTCCCTACCCCTGCAGGCACCAGTGGTCCTGAGCCGTGACCACCATGATGTAAGTGGCACTGACAGCCCCTTTAGGGAGACTTCGAATATTTATGATGGTTCTGCCTTCTGCGCAGGTGAGGAAGACCAAAGGATTTTTTTGTCATTTGACATTAGCCAGCTGAGGAGGTACACAGCCATCATCCCAGCAGCTCTGGCAGCTGACTGGAATAGGGCAGTATGGTTTAAGCTTAAGAGTTAGTAGCATCCTGAGTAACATAGAGAAGCCGCATCTCAGAGGGAGGAAGTAGATTCCCGGTTCTGGGCTACAGGCTTTTCTCCTCCTCCTCCTCCTCCTCCCCCTCCCCCTCCCCCTCCTCCTCCTCCTCCCCCTCCCCC
>JADRCD010191624.1:0-14903 GCA_019843815.1 Montemys delectorum | reverse complement strand
TCCTCCTCCCCCCCTCCTCCTCCTCCTCCCCCCTCATCTTCCTCCTCCTCCTCCTCCCCCTCCTCCCCCTCCTCCTCCTCCTCCTCTTCCTCTTCCTCCTCCCCCTCATCTTCCTCCTCTTGTTCCTATTCCTCCTCTTCCTCCTCTTCTTTCTCTTCCTCCTCTTCCTCCTCTTCCTCTCCTCCTTCTTCTTTTTCTTCTTCCCCCTCCTCCTCTTCTTCCTCACCCCGAACCAAGAGTGGCAAAGCCTCGGTTCCCTGATCTCTGTGAGAATTTGGGGTGAAAGGGGGATTAAGGAGTTACAGGAGGAAGCTGCAGTTTTTATGCCTGTGTCTCCAGGATGGCAAAATGGAAACTTTCACAGACCTACTCACATTTGTCCTTCAACATGTTAGATGTTTAGAAGGCACCTGGAAGGGGTTCTGCTTCACCATGGGGCCTGGCTCCATAGTTTGCTGGCTTTGTGGCTGTCCTATTATAACGGGTCCCTTCGGCTGCAGCAAAGCAGCTGAGGAAAACCAAAACCAGGACTGAAATAGTGAGTAGCTAGTTACTTGCAGCCAGCGCCTTACACTGCCAAAAGCACTGTGCCTAGTAAAGGAAGCCATGCGCATGTTCGCATGGGAAGACACTTCTCAACTAAGCGTGCTCAGTTGGAGCCCAGGCAGTTTCAGACATTGCTCAGTCTTAAATACACAAACAAACAAACAAACAAACAAATAAATAAATAAATAATGTTGGGCAGGAATGCCTCCTGGGTAAAGAGATGAGTGCAATAATAAGCAAATTGATCTAAGTCATCTAAAATCTTGAGCCAGGGTGACTTCTGGGTTTCTCTAGAGAGCTTTATCTGAAGCAAAACTACTTGGAGGAGAGAGCTGTCAGCACTTAAAGGTGCGGTACATTCATTTGCTGAGGTGGTCACCTCTCAAGGCCTGTCTCTGATAGGAGTCAAAAAGTGTCATTCCTTTGCAACACATGAACAAGAATTCGAGTTCAGTGCCAGAGAGTGTAGCTGTGGTGAAGGGTAATAGGTACAACTGGACTTTGTCCGTTCCTCCTGCTTCTTCTGTTTCTAGACCCCGCTGTCTCTGTTCCCCCACTTACCGCCTGACACACTGTTCTTCAGTCGCAAGAATTAGCATAAGCCTGTCTGGCCTCCAGGACCATCTAGTGCAAGGAATGATGGTGCCTGCTTCCCTTTCTCTGTAGACATGGCCGTGCAGAACTTCGTGGGAGATGCCTGTCGTGGTGCCACCTGGGTTGCACTTCACAATGGAGGGGGTGTAGGCTGGTAAGGAGACATCAGAAACCAGGCTGTGGGCTGATGTGGAGAGCATGGGGTCCTCTCGGGGCAGGGGCAGGTCCAGGGGCCTGCAGTTCTTGGACTTAGGTCTCTGACCACTTGTTCTATTGAGGGCCTCGTGTGAATACATTCCTCATGTGAGCTGGGAACCAGGGGTCAGTATGTTGGGGTGCAGAGGATGGAGGGACAGGGAGGGAGCCTTGCATAAAGCAACTCCAGCAGTTTGGCCTGTGCCTGTCATATAGGACACAAAGGCCGGCATGAGTAACAGCCACATTTGTCTCCATCTTCCCATTCCCACTCTAATTATCTCCCTTGAAAGAGTGGGAGCACATGGTTGCCAAGACAACAGATTCCAGGCTTCCCACTCTCCACAGCTTACAGCTGTTCACACAGGTCACTTTCCAGCCAGCGCCAGGGCAGAGACCTCTGTGATGGTCTCTGATGGTCTCTGATGATCTTTCTGTTCCTGTGACAGTGGAGAGACGTATCTGACTCACAGCTACACAGGTTGCAGTGCATGGTCAGTTGACCACACTGCATTTAGGCAGCACAGTATGACAGGAGCCTGTAGGAATGCAGGCAGAACCATTCATTTATGACAGGGAAAAGAAGAAACCAGGATCTCATGCAGAGAGAGGCACTTCTCAATGACTTGAAGACCTCCCATGAGGCCCCACCCCTTAAAAGTTCCACCACCTCCCACAAACAAACGTTTAACATCCAAACTCTAGGGGATTCATTCTGCTTGGCGGTGGCCATTCCTCTGCTGCTGAAAATATTCACTCAAACTCCTCAGACAAGGTCTATGCAGCAGCGTCCACCGATCGCTTTCGGAACCAAAGAAATCTCACAGAATCAAAGAAAAAACATAGGCTTTGCAGATGAAGAAACTGAGGCTTAGAGGGTTTGCCTCTGCTAGGAAAGTGTCTCATCTGGGATTCAAAGCTGGAGCCCTGGCTGCTGTGAGCAGTCTGGAGCACTATGGCCTGTGAAAAAGACACACACACACACACACACACACACACACACAGACAAGGGGATTCGAGGAGGGGGTGAAGTGAGTATGGGCTGGATTCAGGCAAGCCTCTCTGTCCTGAAGAGCCAAGTCCTTCCATTAACCAGCTTCCCAGTGCATTCAGATGGCTGGCTTGGCCTCATGCCCACCAAAACTAAAATTCTTAGCTGCAACCCAGTCAGGTGGCTTTAATTAATGGAAAATGTGACCACAGCACAGTCCTAGCTGGAGAAAAACAGCCCAGAAAAGAGCTCCCTGGTTACGGAGCGCCGGGGAAAGGGGATGAACGTGACTGTTAAAGAGACTGAAGCTTGTTCTAAGCCTCACAAGACAACGAGCAGATGGTCTGGGAATTCGGCAGGGAGGACGTGGGACCCATCCTCGCCAAAGGGGCTGAAGGACCTGGCTCACTGCAGCTGCTCCTCCAAAAACAAACCACACCCAGTTCTGTAGCTTTATTTTCTTCCTGGTTTGGCAGGAATCTACGAGTCTAAGCTGTTTGCCCTCAGGCTTCTTGACTTGCCTCCCCACTTCCTGGACTATCTCCCAGTGTGCTGTGGAGAGGCTCTTCCCTGTGCAAGGTCGCCACCCACAGCTGTGTGTCAAGTTCAGCTCACTCCGCGGCCTTGTCTCGTCACACTCTCTCTTTTAGAGTATCTGCTTGGTGACTGCTTTTGTGCTGTGTGTCCTCTTGGCACCGGTTGGCTGCAGTTTCATGTGCTCCAGACTACGTCTGTAGGACATGGCCATCCGTCAAATTGCTGAGTGGGAGCGACTATACCTTAGCAAAATCTTTTCTGGGTTATTTCTCTAGGAAAGATGGCATGTGGAGAGACTTCATATCATTTCACAGACCAGGTACGCTCAGGCAGCCCCTGGGCAGTCAGTCATCTGGGCAACTAGCAGCCCACATGGGGCGTGGCAGCTTTCAGCCAGCCTTCCTGTATGCCCATCTATTCTTTATCAATGCTTTTGTGGGCCCTGTGAAACAACCACCCTCCCTTCTCAGAGCACTATTGGAGACCAGGGTATAGCTATCTAACACTATAGCACTTGGCCAGAACATACACAACCTGGGTACAATGAGAAAGATCGTTTCCCATTCTGAT
The DNA here is from genome assembly GCA_019843815.1 of Montemys delectorum. Taxonomy (NCBI): domain Eukaryota; kingdom Metazoa; phylum Chordata; class Mammalia; order Rodentia; family Muridae; genus Montemys; species Montemys delectorum. The sequence goes on along the minus strand of JADRCD010191624.1, from coordinate 11,470 downwards.
GGACAAATAGGCATCAAATAGAAGGTGGGGGGGGAGAGAAGGGTGGTTCTTGGAGGGATACATGAAGTGGGCAAGATTGGCTCAGAAGCATAGTTATCTGAGAAGCCAGGATGCAGCTTCTCTGTTCTGCTGGCCACGTGACTTTACGATATAGAGGTCAATGTGACAAGGCTTCCCCTGTGCTGGTATCTTCTCAAGCTAATGCCTGGAGTCTTGCAAGCATTCCTGTTCCAGGAAAGTTGCTGCAGGGAGTTAGCTGGGGACTGTTCTGTCTCTTGCAGGGGTGAAGTGATCAATGGGGGATTTGGCCTTGTTCTAGATGGAACTGCAGAGGCTGAGCAGAAAGCCAGGATGATGCTTAGCTGGGATGTCTCCAATGGTGTAAGTCCCCCTGAACTCTTCAGTTCCTCACGACCTCTTCTCCTCCATGGCTCTATCCAGGTTGGAAGTCTAGGCTCCATTTCAAGCCCTTCCAGGGCTCCCTCTTCTTTAAAAGGTTTATTTTTATTTGATTGTGTGTGTGTGTGTGTGTGTGTGTGTGTGTGTGTATGTGTGTATACCATGTGTGTGCCTTGTACCCCCAAGGGTCAGAAGAGGGCATCAGATCCCTTGGAACTGGAGATACCATGTGGGTGCTGGGAACTGAACCTAGGTCCTCTGGACAAACAGCCAGTGCTCTTGACTACTGAGCCATCTCTCTAGACCCCAGGGCTCTCCTTTCATCATCCCTTCCCAACTATTTTCCCACACTTCCCTTTGGTAATCCCTGTATCTGGTGTCATCACCCTGCAGTAGAGCTTCTGTACACGCAGATGGACCCTGGTAGGCTCAGTGCTTCCTCCTGAAGCACCCCCCGCACTGGTGTCGATCGCTCACTATTTGGGGGCTGCAATGGAACCCTGGCGGCCTCAGCCATGCTCACTCCATCACTTTGCTGTACACCGACTTCAATATCTCCCTTCTAAGGCTCATCTTTCACTACTTTATGTTGCTATTCCCTTTGCTGTGCTGGGTGGGCTTTGCCTGTGTCCAACAGTTACACCAGCCCTCACTGCCACTTTCGAAGGCAGCCAAAGATCCCATCTTAGAAGCTAGATAAACCTTCAGTCCTGCAGTTATGGCCCATCGTTGCAGTAGCGCAGCATTCTGAAGGGGAAATGGGGCAGATTCCTCTCCCAAACCACATCTCAGGCAGTCCAGATTGGTCAACCAGAGATGGGAGGTCAGGTACCCATGAAGAAAGGTTTATAGGGTGTGAGCAAACTGAGGAGGGATTCAAGAGCAAAGGACCAGAGTGCAAACTTGTAGCTCTGGATGACAGAGGTTGTACCCAGAGGCAGGTGTGGGTGGGGAGGCTCTGGTAGGGCCACTCGTCGGGAACCACTAAATGTCAGCACTTAAGCAGGAATCAGGAATCCACATCCTGACACTAGAAGTTACAGTGAGACATTATAGGGTTTCCTCCCAGGAGCCCCCACTATCAATGGTATGGATATAGATCAGGGGGTAGCTGGGTGATGTTTGGTGGCAGCTTGATGGGAAGGTGCCATGGTCATCACTTAGGACAGACCAGAAACAAGGGAGGAAGCAGGCCAAGGAAGGATCTCATGGCTGGTGATGAGGATTCTGGAAGGAGAAATGATGAATGAATGAGTGCTAGGGATGAGCTCGTTCTGACCAAGCAGTGCCCTCTATAAATGTCAGGTTGTTCTTAGGGGTGGGAGGTAGGGCTGGTTTCGGACTGAAAAGAGGGTAAGTCAGTTAGTTATATGTTCCCGGTAAGAGAGCAGGGGTTCTGAGCTGGGCAGACACAAAGGAGGCTCTGAAATCCCCAAGTAGAAAAAGACAGAATTTGGGAAGCAGGACACCATGTACAGACAGATCCCCGTGATCTTGACACCAGTGCTATGTGCTCGGCTTCTGCAGGTGGCAAGGCGCTGCTGGTCTGGAAACCCCAAGGCCTATGAGATCATCTGCCAGACAATGCAGGAGAGCAGTGGCCTGGTGGTGACGCTTCCCCATGAGGTGGCAGATGAACAAGTGCTACAGCAGGCCCTGCAGCCCTGAGAAGATCGAGGGTCCTCTTGATCCCCTCCTTCCCACTGCCCTCCCCTTGCAGCTCATTGCCCTCCCCCCTCCCACTGCACCCCTACATGGCACTCTGAGTGTCCCACATAGTGAACACAGAGGCCTATCAAGGTAGAGGCACTTGTCTTTGACCACTGGCTTGAGGGCAGGGTACATCTTGTTCACGAACAGGCCTGAAAGCCTGCAGTAGAGTAGACTCCAGCTTGGATAGGTAGGAACCATGAATGCTGGCCACGCTGGCACAAGCCTCACAAGATTCTCTGTGACCTTCTAAATGTGATGTTCAGTCTCCTGTCTACTACTGTCCCCGCACTGTTACCTACCCATCCCTTGTCTTTGTCATCACTTCGGGTTCCTCAGAGAACCTGGCATGGGTACACAAAGTGCTCACACCAAGTCCTTGGTGCTGAGAGGATGGGGGAGATAGACAGAAATAAAGACTAAGGTAAAGGCAAGAGCACGGCACAGCACGGGCTAGCAGGCATGGGTAACAGAGTCTCTGAGTCCAGGTGCTGCTGCAATGTGTGGAGAAAAGGTGCTTCCCAGGCCAGCTGTGTGAACATGAAGAAACAGAACCAACCACTTCCAGAGGTCCCTGGGTGGATCTGGAACCCTGCAGGAATTGCATTAGCCATAAGCTGGGTTCTTACTCTTTTTCCATGGCCTGCGATCCAACCAGACCTACACCAACCTTGCCTTTGAAGCAGGAGCCCTGGCAAGAAAGTTGGGTGGCAGTGTTTCCTCAACCGCCCCCTGGAAGTTGCCACTACTTTACAGTGCCTCCTACCCCCCAATACCCAGCTTTTAGGCCCCCTCCCACCACTGTATCCTGGGCTGTCTTTTCAATCTCCACCGGGCCAGCTCTCCGGCTGTCTTGTCCCCTAAGCTGAGGCAGGACTACGAAGCAGTTAACTTACAAAGACAAAAAGGAATTTTTTTGGCTGACAGTTCTGGATGTCCCCACCCAAGATAAGGAAGTCATATTGCCTTGGGCCTCTGGCAACAGTGCCAAATGACGGTGGCAGGGAGCACATGGCAGAGCAAACTGCTTACACTATGAGCCAGGAAGGAAGAAGAGACACTTGGACCCAAGTCGTCCAACCCCTCAAGGGCATGTTCCAATAACGTAAAAACTTCCCCCTAGCTCTACCTCTAAAAGTTCCATCACCTCCCAGCACACATTTTGAATAAGCTTTTAGCCCATCCGGAGCCATAGCAGAGGTCAAAACCGGCTTTCAGGTATTTTGGTCTATGTTTCTTACATAAAATATTTTCCTAAATCAAAAAGGAACCAGGCATCCTTCAGTGAGGAACCAGGGCCCTCTGAGCCTCAGTTTCCAAATATGCACAGTGAACCACAATACCTGTATCTCTTATCTTCTGATAGGATGGATACCTCACGTGGCATGCCCGGTATTCAGATGTGGCTAGTATGACCAAGAAATTGAATTGTAAATTTTGACATTTTAATTCATTTAAAGCAAATTTAGTTCTATTTCATATAAGTGTAACTGAAATATAATAAGATTAAAATTACATATAGGTTTAGGCTAGGCCTATTCCACTTTCCCCCTAAAAGCCAGGAACATATTTATTTATAAAAATGCAATTCTTATAGAGGCTGGTAGAGGCTCAGTGGCAGAACACATATTTAGTATACACACACACACACACACACACACACACACACACACACGCACAGAGAGAGAGAGTAAAATAAAATTTAGTTGAACAGATAAGTACATGTAGTAGCATTTGAAAACAGGCTGCCATCTTGAGGGGTGATACTGAAATGTCCCCCAGCACAGTGTGGATAGGCAGGGCTCAGCCTACCCTGGGTGGTGTGGAATGGGCCCCGATCTGATTGGCTCCCTCTATTGCCCATGAGGCCAGTCTTGCTCCAATATCTCATTGGCTTCTGTGTAGGTTCCCTGCCTCCTTTCTCAGCCTAATCTTACTCCTGTGGAGATCCTTGCGAACTGCAGCAGCAACAGTGCATCACATCTCTTCCTGAAAACCACAGTGGCTTTCCTGATCCTTGCTGGAGCCAGGACCTGAGCATCCTGACTTGGAAGAAGTATAGGAGAAAGTGTTCCTAAAGGAGGGTGAGGTCCAGCAGAAGGCAGCAGGAGACCTGGGTGAAGAGGCCTAGACAAACCACAGAGGAGAGTGTGCAGTGAAGAGCAGGCAAGACAACTTCTGGCAAACCTGGGAGCCCAGGTGTTCTAAAAATTACTAAGACCCTCTTGAAAAGGCAGAGGACACAGAAGAGAATAATGTCCATGTGCTATCCACTGCTTTCCAACATGTTTTCTTTTTTTTTCTTGCATTGTAGTAAAACACACAACTGTAACTTTAATTTTTTTAAATGCCTGTTTTTAATGATGGTTCCTAAACGCTTTAACTTCCCTTTTAGCCCACCACTCACCAGAGGTAGTGGAAAAGAAAGGATATGGGGGGAAGTGCACCTGTTTAAAAAGTTCTTTGGAGCCACTCGAATCTGTGCTGTCTGGAAACTGGCAGTTCAGTTCACAGGTCAGCAGTAGCAGCTTGATCCACTCGGATACGCCAGCAGTCCAGTTCTGTAGAGTGAGGATAGTAAAAATGAATCAGCGGCCGTGGCACTACCTAGCAGAGACAACCAGGCCTCAGCCTCTGCACAGATCAGTAGGAGGGACCCAGAGGGGCGCCAGGAAAAGATCTCGACTGCACCTCTCTCAAAGAATCGAAGATCAGTGAGTGAAGACCCCAACAGGCATTGTACAGCTAGCTTCGTAAGCAAGCCTAACTCAGCCCCGATCACTGTCCACTGAGTCCTATTTATACTTCTAAACATCACATGTCCTCCGTGGGTCTTGTCTTAGCACATGGGTCTGTCTCAGCTGACATCATTCTGCCAATCACCCAGTCTGCAGAAGCTGCAAGAAACTGCAGCACACCACCAGAAATTTTTTGGTGCATTTCCCTCTATGGGGTCCTGACAAATGCCGCTCAACTCTGCAGTGCAAGGCGGACCAATACATGTGTATTATTAGCAAAGAATCCTTTATCATATGTCCTTTCACATGCTTATTTTAGCAGAATATATTTTCACCTGTTTCTGTGTTAGTTAAATGTTCCTTCACAAGTCTGCCTTAGTCCTTTCGCCTGTGTCCACTTCACGAAAACACTCCTTCACATGTTTGCCCCAGCAAAACACCATCCAACACAGCTGACTTTCCAAAGAACCCTTAGGTTTCCACTTCACACTAAGTTCCAGGGTGCAACTCAGTGGCCTGAAGCACCCAATGGTGCTATGCAGCAGTTCCCACCACCCAGATCTAGGAGCCAGCTTTTCATCACCCCAAGCTGACACTGCCCCTTCCTCAGTCCCTGGAATTCAGCCTACTCTCACCTTATTGCATTGTGTGCTCCGGAGACCTCACAAATGTAGAGTCACATAGTGCTTATCCTTCTGCGACTGGCTTGCTCACCCACTGTCGTGTCCTTGAGTTCTTCCACGTGGCAGCATATAGCAGAATGGCCTTCCACACACTCCATATGATGGCCCACATTTGCTTAGCCCTTCAGCCACTGAAGGACTTGTGGGTTCCTGTAAATCCTTTTATGAGCCAGATGTGCATATGTGTACCCAAGGCCTTGCTTTCAGCTCTTGGGTCTGGATCTAGAACTCTAACAATGGGGATCACATTATAATTCTATCTTTAAGGTTTTTCTTTTCTTTTTAGATACTTTATTTACATTTCAAAGGTTCTCCCCTTTCCTGGCTTCCCCTCTGAAAGCCCTCCTATTCCCTCCCCCCTTCCCCCTGTTCAACAACCCACCCTCTCCCACTTCCTGGCCCTGGCATTCCCCTACACTAGGACATAGAGCCTTCACAGGACCAAGGGCCTCTCCTCCCATTGATGACCATCCTCTGCTACATATGCAGCTGGAGCCATGAGTCCCACCATGTGTACTCTTTGGTTGGTGGTTTAGTCCCTGGGAGCTCTGGGGGTACTGGTTGGTTCATATTGTTGTTCCTCCTATGGGGCTGCAAACCCCTTCCTTTCTCTAGCTCCTTCATTGGGGACCCTGTACTCAGTCCAATGGATGGCTGTGAGCATCCACTTCTGTATTTGTCAGGCACTGGCAGAGCCTCTCAGGAGAGAGGTATATCAGGCTGCTGGCAGCAAGCACGTGTTGGCATCCACAATAGTGTCTGGGTTTGGTGACTATATATGGGACTATCAAAACATTTTCTATAGTAGGAAAATAGTTTCATAATCTAGAATTTAATTTCTAACATACTTGTTTGTGGCCCAAAACACTCACTAGAGACATTGAGATGGATCAGTGATAAAAGGCACCTGCTATCATGCCCAATGACCTAAGTTAAACCCCCAAACTACATGGTGGAAGGAGTGAACTAACTATTGTTAAGTTGTCCTCCCACCTTCCCCCCATACACACCTAACTACAAACTCAATAATGCCAAAGGGAACCTACGGTGTACTCAAAGCCCCTTTCTCTACCTCACCATGGACATGGCATCCTCCTAAAAAAATTTTTTTACTTTCATTTCACTTCCTGTTACCCCTTGAATACTCAAGCCATGTTTTTTATATTTTTCCTTTCTAAGCTTGCTATGCTTATTCAAAATGCTGTTCATGAGACTTCTTAGACTGAGAACAAAATCTATAATGGGCATTTCTGAGACTTTGTCAATGTAATTAATCTGAGTCTCTTCACCTTAGCCTTAGGCAGACTCTTCAGACAAGGGCAAAAAGCAGCCACGCCCTTCACCAAAACAAAACAAAAGCAGTCTCTATGCCACATACTGAGGTTCTTCTCCCATGAAACTTCTTGGGCTAAGTCTATACAGTTGAAATCACTCACAGTAACAAAGTCTTCCATATTCCTACTATGATAGCTTATTAAACCCCACTTAAAACAGTCTATGGCTTTCCACATCCAAAGTCCCCAAATCCACATTCTTCCAAACAAAAGCATGGTCAGGCCTATCACAGTAGTACCCTAGTCCCTGGTACCAACTTCTGTCTTAGTTAGGGTTTTACTGCTGTGAACAGACACCATGACCAAGGCAACTCTTACAAGGACAACATTTGATTGGGGCTGGCTTACAGGTTCAGAGGTTCAGTCCATTAGCATCAAGGCAGGAACATGGTGGCATCCAGGCAGCCATGGTGCAAGAGGAGCTGAGAGTTCAACATCTTCATTTGAAGGCTGCTAGTGGAAGACGGACTTCCAGGCAGCTATGGTGAGGGTCTTATAGCCCACACCCACAGTGACACACCTACTCCAATGGGTCCACACCTTCTAATAGTGCCATTCCCTGGGTCGAGCATATCCAAACCATCCCAGAGCGCTGAAGCACATACACAGACAGGTAAGGTTCTTTCACAAATGTGCTCTTCCTGTTTCTGTGTTGATTTTTAAATGTATTTCTAATAGAAGCATACAGAAGACTCATTGCTGTCATTTGTTATCAGTAGTTTTTGTATATCAATCAACACTTTTAATGTCAAAAATTTCTGCTCCTCAGAGAACCCACCCCTATTAGAAGCTAGCCCTAATTCCCCATCTCCCAGTAATCTACTGTCTGTATAACTTAGCTCTTCTGGACATTTCATATACATGGCATTATAACACATTTTCTTTTGTGGCTGAAATATTTTTCATAGGTCTGGTCATGACATAACTTGCAAAACTCTGTTATGGCTCAAAAATATTCCACTGTATGAGCATATATTCATCTGATGATGAACACTTGCATTGTTTCCCCTGAGGAGTTGTAACAAAGATTACTATAAGCATGCATGTAGTTTTTGTGTAGACATATTTCCATCCCTCTTAGAGTAGATGCAGAGGAAGGGAGATACCCTTGCATTTTAAGGGGCAGGTTGGTAGGAAATGGGGGTAAACCAGTGTAAGTGTAAACGGCAGGTTGGCAAGGTTTTAATAGTATTTGTACTTTCAGAAGACTAAAGCCTGCCCTACAGAAAACAGGCTGAGGGGAGGAGGGACGGGAACGGGGTGGAGGCGGGGAGACAGTTGGGTAAAGGGGGGGGGGGGGGGACTGAAGACAGGTCCCTTAGTTATTTGAGAACCTAGGAGTGAAATAAGTTTGAATTTGAGTGGTGATGACAGGAGTGGTGTGATTCTAGATAAATCCGTATGAGACAGTCGAGTTGTGGAGTTCAGGGAACAACTAGTAACTTAGAAGGCTAACGTGTGTCAAGGAAACGCGGAATGCCTTTAGTGGTTTAGGTAGGGATCCCATCAGGACCTGCCACAGAGCAAATCAGGTCTGTGGCCCAGTAGCAGAAGATAGACGCGCTCATCGGCGAAGTCATAGAGAAGATGACAAGCAAAGTGGAGAGGTTCAAAGCCTGAGTGTCAGTTCTGGATCATGTGACCACAGGTAAACTTGACTTGTTTCCTTACTCCTGGCAATCACAGGCTGAATTAGCTCGTATTTTCAAAGCACAGAAGGGACAGGAACTCTTAGGAAATGCAATCAGCTTTCATTCCTTTGCGCTACCCCGACGCAAAAGTAGGAGCCAAAACCCGAAGTCCCTCTTTTTCCAAGTTGGGACTCACACCAAAAAGCACAGACAAGTTGGAGGCTCCGCCCCTGCCCCACCCTCCGGCTCCCTCGTGACTACAGTCCCGGCAGCCCTCGCGCGTCACGCCCACGCCCACGGCTCCTGCGCACGCGCAGCTCGGGATGCGACTCCGGGCTGTACTCTACGCTTAGCTTTGACAGAGACTCCCGGGGGGCGGACCCTAGGTGTCGCGCGCATGCCTGGCAGGGCTGGGCCGCTCTTCTCCGGTGGCTGCGGTTCGGACGCCTCAGCTGGGCCTAAGATGGACCTCCCGGCGGTGCTCGCCGCCCCGGCCACGCGCGAAGACCAACATGGCGGTGGCCCAAGCCGACTTCGCCGCGGCGCGGGGCCGTCCCTCGGTGCTGGTCCCGGGCGCCGCCGCCTCCTGCTGCTGAGGGGCCCGGAAGATGGCGGGCCCGGGCCGCGTCAAGAGGAGGCCCCGGGGCCCAGCCCGCCGCCCCCGGAGGACGGCGGCGACTCCTTCGTGGTACTGCTGGAAGTGCCGCGCGCAGCCGACACCCCCGGGCCGGAGGAGGCCGAGCCCGACTCGGGCGCGAGCCCCGCGGAACAGGTCCCGGCCGCCGCCCCCGGCGCCGCTCTGGCAGGCACCGTCACCATCCACAACCAGGATCTCCTGGTGCGCTTCGACCGGGGCGTCTTCACGCTGGCCACCGCACCCGCGCCAGCCGCCCCGGCCCTGCATCCCGCGACCACCCCGGGCCTGGAGCCCTCGAGCGCTGCTGCGTCCCGCCGCGGGCCGGTGGCCGCCAGCGCTGCCTCTCCGGCCTACCGCTGCACGGAGCCGCAGTGCGCGCTGAGCTTCGCCAAGAAGCACCAGTTGAAGGTGCACCTGCTGACGCACGGCAGCCTCCAGGGCCGGCGGCCCTTCAAGTGCCCGCTGGATGGCTGCGGCTGGGCCTTCACCACCTCCTACAAGCTCAAACGGCACCTGCAGTCGCACGACAAGCTGCGTCCCTTTAGCTGCCCAGTGGGCGGCTGCGGCAAGAAGTTCACCACGGTCTACAACCTCAAGGCACACATGAAGGGCCACGAGCAGGAGAGCTTGTTCAAGTGCGAGGTGTGCGCCGAGCGCTTCCCCACGCACGCCAAGCTCAACTCCCACCAGCGCAGCCACTTCGAGCCCGAGCGGCCCTACAAGTGTGATTTCCCCGGTAAGCTGGAGCCGCGGACCTGCGGGGGCGGGCGGGACCCGGCGGTGTGTCTGGACCCAAGGGCCTAGCTCGGTGTCGGTGTTTGGGCAGGGTTTGCAGGGGGCGGGGCGAGGCGGGGCCGGTACGCCGTGATCTAAATGAGAATCAGGCAAAAAAAACAAAAAACAAAAAACAAAAACCACTCCCGTGTTTGTGTTGAGGTTCCTTTCAGGTAGTTGGATAATGAAGCTCTGGGTTCCTACAGCAAAATGGCATGCATAGTCACAGCTGTCCGTGAGGAGGCAACAGACCTTTGTTAAGCTGCTTCCATTGAGAGTGGCCGCCTCTCAGAGTTGAGTCAGGACTTTATTTTTCTCGATCTACTCTTTCAACAATACCAGAGGAGTCAGAGATCCACGACACATAAAGCGAAATATGCCACCCTAAAATACTGAGAGAATGACCACACATCGGTGCTTCTCTGGTCCCTCTCCAGCCTCTCTGGAAGCCCCATTGATTAGCGGACACAGAGCTCCCAAGGACATCTCACACATTGAATCAGACCCCTGTCCTTCCCAATATTATGAATAGAGTGAGTGATGCTCCTTCACCAGGGTGAGCCTCTGAGGTGTGTGGCACAGCTGGGGTTTTTTTTGTGTCTTTTATACTTTTGTTTGACAGACTTATCCGTTTCTGGAATCATGTCTGTTCTTTTTACTGTTAGCCAGCACCTAGCTTGCACATTAACATGCATATACACTCTGCTCTAGTAATGTGCACTGTAGATGATTCTCATATGGAGATTATTATTATATGTAGGGCTTAGAAACTGTAAAAATAATATCTTGTGTGTTGTATGGGGCTAGTAGGAAGAACCAGGTTTAACTTAAACAAGCAACAGATTCTAGTATTGTATTCTAACATGGACACAGAATATCTGATAGAGTCTTATGTAGAAATCATCAGGCTGCTGATTGAAAACATGCAGTCATTTCCTAATATGAGAATGGTGATTGCTGGTCTCACCCCGGTAAAGGTAGTACCATTCTCTGTCATACTAGGAAGGACAGGGATCCCCTCACTTAAAAGCTTGAGGTGCCCCAAGGGTCCTGTGCTGGCAGATCACTTGGGCTTCCGTAGAAGCTGGGAGAGGGAGCAGAGGAACACCGTTTAGTGTCCAGTCAAGGAGAGGTTCTTTTGACAACATGAGCTAGGAAGTGTCAGTGGGAATGGTGTAGGGCTTCAGGAAAAGTTCCCAGTCAGAGTGAAAGAGCTTGCCTATGATAGGGAGTGGTAAGGACTGTTGCTAAGGCAGGGAAGGCTAATGCTCTTAATCACATATACCCTAAGTAGCAATGCAGACAGCTTGAGGCCAGGGAAGAGGACTTTTGGATGGAGCAGAGACTCCCTGGGCTGTTACTTTTATGCAAGGTTGTGTAGTGCTTCACAGTCATAGTGATTGCATTTTAGAGAGTCTGAGAAGGAGCTGCAACAAAGATAGCTCCTAAACATCTTTCAGCTTTATACTTTCCACCCTGTTTGAGCACCAAACATATTGTCAAAGAAGTGTTGATGTAGGAATTGCTGAGATGTAGGTTGCTTGGGCTGAAGGGTGGGGTAGGG
>JADRCD010191621.1:0-10828 GCA_019843815.1 Montemys delectorum | reverse complement strand
ATTGGCAGGATTAACATAGGAAAAATGGCCATCTTACCAAAAGCAATCTACAGATTCAATGCAATCCCCATCAAAATACCAACTCAATTCTTCATAGAGCTAGAAATAGCAATTCTCAAATTCATCTGGAATAATAATAATAATAATAATAATAATAATAATAATAATAATAATAAAAACCCTAGTGATGTGTTAGAATGGCGGGTTGAATCAGAACATACCACACTCTAGGCCCAAACAGTTCCATGTGTAAGAGGTTTAATTGAGAGGGAGAGAAAGGGCAGTAGCTCGGAAAGAGAGGAGGGGGAGAGAGAGAGAGAAAGAGGGAAGAATGTTCATAAGTGGCCGCAGGTAAAGGTGGGAAGTGAGCCCAATGGATTCTGGGAATATGGCAGCTGTTGCCCTGGCAACAGGTCTGTGAGACCTGCCCATGTGTCCCCACAGGCTTTGGATACTAACACCTAGGATAGTGAAAACTATTTTCAACAATAAGAGAACTTCTGAGGGAATCACTATCCTGGACCTCAAGCTGTACTACAGAGCAATTGTGCTAAAAACCAAATGGAATTAGTACAGAGATAGGCAGGTAGAATGGAATAGAATTGAAGACCCAGAAATGAACCCACACTCCTATGGTCAACTGATCTTTGACAAAGAAGCCAAAACCATCCAGTGGAAAAAAGACAGCATATTCAACAAGTGGTACAGGCTTAAGTGGCGGTCAGCATGTAGAAGAATGCAAATTGATCCATTCTTATCTCCTTGTACAAAACTCAAGTCCAAGTGGATCAAGGACCTTCACATAAAAGCAGATACACTGAATCTAATAAAAGAGAAAGTGGGAAAGAGCCTCAAATACATCAATACAGGGGAACATTTCCTGAATAGAACACCAAATGGCTCAGGCTCTAAATCAAAAGTAGACACATGGTGAAAGACTCCTCAAGAGAGGAGATCCTTACTCTAGTCTCTGGATTACATGACCCCCCACGAAACTCATGAGAGACCGATCTTACCGCAAATACATGAGGTTTATTCAGGAAACCAGTGCACTGGGCCAAGCTCGTAACCCACGCAGGGGCAGAGGAGTTCGACCCCAAGCTCAAGAGGTGTAGGGTATTTAAAGGAGAAAACCACAAACCAGGGGGAGTGAGGGGGAATTCCAACCCAAGGTATTCAGTCAGTTAGGGAGGGGAACATATTCATTTTAGGAATGTAATCTTCATCTACCGGTCAGCAGGGTGGAGAGCCTTGTGAACCAGTTGACTTTCATTCCTAGTTCTGCCCTCATTGTTGTTCAGCCAGGAGGGGCAGGTCTCAGGAACCAGAGCCCTGAGACTCTGAGTTAGCCAAGTTCCTGGAACCCAGAGCTCTGAACTGGCTGACCTGCATTATTAGTTTTGCTCAGTCTGCTAGGGGTCATAATAAACTTTTTTATATTTTCTATACTTTTCAATGGGGCCTCATAAAAGTGTAAAGCTTCTGTAAGCAAAGGACACTGTCAATAGGACAAAATGGCAACCTACAGAATGGGAAAAGATCTTTACCAAACCTACATCTGATAGAGCGCTAATTGCCTCTGGCCAGCCAGCCTGGGCCTTCCTCAACCTGAGGGGGAACAGAGTCTTGGTCAGGTCGACAAGGTCAAAGAAATAATGGCAGATACAACACCAGGAAGTGCAGGATCTGAATGTATTTCTCAAAAAAGACATCAGACTTTTGCAGTCATTACAAAAGAGAAAAGAAAAATCTGGCAGCTCAGCAGTCAGGGTACCTGAAACACACTGGGTCTAAAGCAGCCACCTCTTCTGGACAGGCGCCGTACACCGCCCCCCCCCCTTGGGGCCTGAGCGCTTTGGGCCGAGGAAGCTGCGGACCACATGAGACTTGAAGCTCGAATCTCAAATCTCAAATGCTTTCTGCTGCACACTCTCCCTCTCTCTCTCTCACACACACTCTGCTTAAGGTCCCACCCATCCTTAGTAAAACGCCCACTATGCTAATCTTTTGGGCTAGTAAAGGCATGTCCCAGGGGGTCCCGTTCTTGCTAATTCCTAGGAGTGGCTCAGCTGCCATACCTAACTGAAAATGAGGATTCTACTTGACCTTGCCCTGGCATAAGTCTCCCATTCTGTAAACTTTAGTGCCCTACCACTTTTACTATCTCTCTAACAATGCCAGAGGCAATTAGTCTGGATGGGTAACATTCTTTATGAAATTCCAAGCCAGGGTTTGGCTAAGATGTTAGAACATTGGTAAAGGTCAGAGAGCATTGTCCAATTTTGTTTAGCAATAGTAAATCATCTTGGTGGGCACCTAGCACACGAATTTGCAAGGACATATCTGGGCTACCTCTGAGTTAGGGGATGCCACAAATGAACTCCAAGAGACTGGCTTCCTTTGAAGTTTTTTTGCCTCTAGTCTGTGGCCAAGCTTTTGGGCTCATCACAAGACTTCATTGGAGTGGGCGTGGCAGCTAATATCCATATATGCAAAGAACTCAAGAAGTTAGACTCCAGAGAACCAAATAACTCTATTAAAAATGGGGTACAGAACTAAACAAAGAATTCTCAATTGAGGAATCTCGAAAGGCCAAGAAGCACCCAAAGAAATGTTCAACATTGTTAGTCATCAGGGAAATACAAATCAAAAAACCCTGAGATTCCACCTCACACCAGTCAGAATGGCTAAGATCAAAAACTCAAATGACAGCAGATGCTGGTGAGGTTGTTCCTCTATTGCTTCTATTGCTAGTGGTATTGCAAGCTGGTACAACCACTCTGGAAATCAGTCTGGCAGTTCCTTAGAAAATTGGACATAATGAAGAGTAGAAGAAAAGATCATTTAGTAGAAACATATAGTGTATAAGCTTTTACTTAAAGGGGATGGAAAATTCTCTCAGAAACGAGCCAAGAATGTAGGCCGGCTAGTTCCAGAAACTGGTTGTCTTACCATCTAGGTGGTTCGAGGGAGTGGTCAATCACAAAGTGAATGACAATGACAATGATAAAGCCACATTCTTGAGAATAATGAGTATGCAGGATGTTTTCCTCATAACCCTGACTACTGACTCCTTATGACCCTGACTCCTGACTAAAGCATGGGTTGGGTTCCTCTGAAATTTTCCACTGTTTTTATGTTTCCTTGGTTACCCCCTGACTCCCCCTCGTTTGTGGTCTTTTTCCTTTAAATACCCCACACTTTTTGTGCTCGGGGTTGAGCTCCTCTGTCCCTGCAAGGGTTACAAGCTCGTCCCCAGTATACTGGTTTCCTCTGAATAAACCTCATGCTGTTGCATCAAGATCAGTCTCTTGTGAGTCTTTGGGTGGCTGTGTTCTCCCGGGACTTGAGAAAGGGTTTCCCCTCGTAGGGGTCTTTCAATAGTACTACCTGAAGTCCCAGCTATATCACTCCTGGGCATAAACCCAAAAGATACTCCAACATATAACAAGGACACATGTTCCACTATGTTCATAGCAACCTTATTTATAACAGCCAGAACCTGAAAACAACCCAGACGTCCCTCAACTGAGAAATGGATACAGAAAATATAGTTCATTTACCCAATGGAGTACTACTCAGTTGTTAAGACCAACGACTTCATGAAATATGCAGAAAAATAGATGGAACTAAAAAAATATCATTCTGAGTGAGGTAAGCCAGTCACAAAAGTTCACACATGGTGTGAACTCACTCACTGATAAGTGGATATTAGCCTAAAACCTTGGAATATGCAAGATAAACTCACAGACCATATGAAGCTCAAAAAGAAGAAAGATCAAAGTATGGATGCTTCAGTCCCACTTAGAAGGGGGAACAAAATAATTATGGGAGGAACCTTGGAGGGAGAGAGGAGTACTGGGGCAGGATCAGGTGTGGGAGGAGATGGTCAGAAAGTACAGAGGGACAGGAAAAGAGGTGTGTATCAGTGGGGGAAGGAGAACTGAGGGTAGCCACTAGAATGTCCCAGATGCCAGGGACCCAAGAGGTTCCCAGGACCCAATGGGGATGACATTAGCCGAAATACCCAACAAAGTGGGGGAGAGAACCTGTAGTGACCATATCTAGTGGATAGGCACAGCCCCCTGTTGAGTGGCCACCCATCTCAAAAAAAAAAAATTTAACCCAGAATTATTCCTGTCTAAAGGAAATGCAGGGACAAAAAGTGGAGCAAAGACTTAAGGAAAGGCCATTCAGAGACTGCCCCACCTCTGTAGGCACCAAACCCAGACACTATTGCTGATGCCAAGAAGTACTTGCTGATAGGAGCCTGGTATAGCTGTTTCCTTGTAGAGAGCCACGCCTGAGCTGACTCAATTGCCATTACAACATGGCGCCGGCATCCGGTGTCCTCTCCCTGTAAACAAGTAGTCTGCGCATGTGCTAAGGGCCAGAGTGCGCCAAGTCACAGCCCATCCCGGGGCGTCACATGAGGTAATGAGCAAACAGCCAATCAGAAATGAACACGCCGCTCCAGGGTGTATATAAGCAGTGCCTTTTCGGGGCTTGGGGTCTTCCTCTTCACATCGCAATAAACGCTTGCTGCAGAAGGATCCTGGTGTCCGCGTGCGTTCTTGCTGGCCGAGATGATTGTGCGGATCACATTTCCTGAGAGGCTGTTGCAGAGCATGACTGATACAGATGTGGATGCTTGTAGCCAACCATAGGACTAAGCATGGGGATCCCAGTGGAAGAGTTAGTGGAAGGACTGAAGAAGCTGAAGGGAATTGCAACCCTGTAGGAAGAACAATATCAACTAACTAGACCTCCCAGAGCTCTCAGGGACTTAACCACCAATCAAGGAGTATTAAGGAAGCCACCAATGGCTCCAGCTGTATATGTAGTAGAGGAATGCCTTATCTGTCATCAATAGGAGGGGAAGCCCTTGATCCTGTGGAGACTTGATGCTCCTGCCTAGGGGGATGCTAGGGCAGTGAGGGGGGAGTAAGTGGGTCGAGGACCAGCCTCATAGAGACAGGGGTGAGGGGCAATGGGATAGTCGGTTTGCAGAGTGGAAACTGGGAAGGAGGACAACGTTTGAAACGTAAATGAATAGAATAACCAATAAAAAAAAGTTGTGTAAACTGGCAAGGGGGAAAGGCTCTGTGAGGAGTGGGGGAGGGGATGAAAATTAACAAAATGTTTTGACTAAAACTATCAAAGAACTAATGAGTGTAAAAGTACTTGGGCCGGTAGTTATGTCTAACCTGATTAAACTATTATAAAAATTAAAAAAAAAAGCCAGCTTGGACTATACAGCAAATTTAAGTGCAGCCTGACACACACACACACACACACACACACACACACACACACACACACACATGCATTTCGGGAATGTGCCATATTAGTTTCTTACAACTCTGGTAACAGGCCTACCTGAGAAAAGTCATAAGAAAGGCTGACATTTATTGGCAGAGAAATAACATGAGATTTAATTGGTTTTATTTTACTTAACAGTTTTGTGCATGTTTTCTAACACATTCAAGTACTCTGTTAAGGTGTCAAGGGTTTCTTCTCCCAGTGAATGTAGCTGATGTAGCCAGGATTCTCCCTTGGTTGTGTTTGCAGCAGTGTAATGAAGCATTTCAACCTGATTCCGGAGCCAAGCTCAGGTTATCTCATGGGTAGGTTCATTGGGTACTCTGAGAAGGACAAAGATTGAAGTTGGATTTTATAGGAGACTTCAACCAACTTTAGGTATCTTTAGAAGTTTGGGTTTATTGAACGATAGACTCAAAGGTTGATTGGTTTTCTATAACTTTATGATTATTTTAGTTGCCCTACAAAACAACCTGTTTGATTATGACACTGCCTTACACACATATTGTATCTTGCTCATATTCAGCACTCCTACCCCCTGCCCTTCATTCCTGCCTTTTTCTGTTCCTCTTCCTCACAAATAAAACAGTTCTCTATTTGTATTTTTTTTAAATATCATTCACTTGCTGGATCAATGAGATGTTGGTCCAAAAACAACAGAGAAAAACAGAAGTGCTTGTTCGTGAAGGTTGAAATTGACTATTATGCTAAGTGGTTACGAGTTCCACCATTGGATATTGTAGATATCTTCAATGTCATGTTATAAGAAATTGGGCAGTCATAGCCCATTATACCACGAGTCAAACTTATTTACTTTCTGGGAATTTGCTGTTCCCTTTAGAGAGAAATTGACCTTAATTATGTGTTATTTGCTTAGATTATTGTGATCCATAGGCGTAGCTGGTTATTTGGTATCCAGAAGCAAGCAAGCCATCCTTATAAGATTTTTCTTTCCTGATACAGGCTTAGCTCCTTCCAGGGACTCTCATGATCTGGCTTTCCAATGCCACAAAGGGGACAACACACTTACTGCAAACAATTTGAGAGCAGTGGGAGAAAAATAAAGATGATTATCTTGTATTTAATTTTTAGGTTTTTTTTTTTTTTTTTTTTTTTTTTTTTTTTTAACCTTCACACAGTAACTTTATTCTTCTATGGATTTGGTCTTGCTGTTCCTTTTGCTTGAATTCTCTCAGGCAATGCTTGCCATTCCCGACACATCTCAGCTGTTGTTCGCAGGAAGATGGATTTGAATATTATACTGGGTACTCAACCCTGCACACATTAGTTCCCCTCTTCTGGGTACACCTGCCCTGCTCACTTCCCTGTCTTCACACTGTTCACATTGTATTATAAAATCGACTTACTTGTCTGACATATCTGACTCCCAAGATTGTAACACTTGAGATCAGAAGGCATATCCCAGTTAACACTGTAGTCTGAATGATAAGTACCATGCTATTTTGCACAGGCTACTATTGCATCCATTTTGTATGTAGGAACACGATGTTATCCATTATACAGCAAACCATCCTACGAATTCTACATCCTTTTAAGTATACTTTAAAAAGTTCAAGAGGCAGAAGAGTAGATTTCCAAAGGCCCACCTCTCAGTTCCTGAAGGCTGTAAATATTTGATTACACAGAGAAGGGTAATTGAGATTGCAGGGGGAAGTTCAGCTGATGAGCAGTAACTGTGTGACAGGAGTAATGTGTGTTGCCTGGTGCACCCAGTTCACTTAGAAGGGTCTTTTAACAGTAGATGGGAGATGCAACATAGGAAACAGTGCCAAGACACGAAAATAAAGGCCTAGTGATTGAGGCTGGAGAGATGGCTCAGTGGTTAAGGGCACACAGGATGCTCTTTGAGGGGACCTGGGCTCAATTCTCAGCAACCACATGGCAGCTTACAACTGTTTGTAACTCCAGCATTCCAGGGTATCTGATACCTTCACAAAGATATGCAGGCAAAACATAAGTGGGCATAACATAAACGAAACAAACAAAAAAAACTACCTAGGGATAACACGTGAGGACTGGGCTTGCCTTGCTCGTCGTGAAGACAGACTGTGCAGGGGTCGTCTGAGGTACAAAGTAAGGAAATAGGTTTTCTCAGTGATAGGGAGAGGAATGGCTTTGCCTTCATCACTGAGAGCTACTGACACACTGTGAGTAAAATGAGTTTCAAGCCACTAAGTTTCTGGTAATTTGTAAGAACAATAAAAAAACACATACAAACACCAGGATAGACTAGGTTATGCTTAGAAAGTACACCATGAACTTGTCTTGCTTGTGTCATTTTCAGGTTTACTTTGATTTCAAAGGAATAGTGTGATGCTATTACACATCTATAGGCAACAATGTGTGTAGCAGAGCATCTTTATGACATAATTCTTGCATTTTTGGTAAAGGTCTAAGAAATAATGACAGGATTATGTCTCTAGAAAATTACACAAAAAGGCTATATTTCATAACTCGTTCTCTACCTCAAACATCTGAGATTGGAAAGATTAAATACTTGAGACAAAAAAAAAACAACTTGGACTAAAATCTCTTCAAGAAGATAAATAAAATAAATGAAAAACATAACACACCCAGATAAACTAATTCATACAACCTAATGAACTTGTTTACTTGTTTTTATAGTAAAGTTTATAACAACAAAAAAATAAAATAGAAGAAATTTATGTTCCCACTTTCCTCTTGCTCTCCCTTCTTCATTTAGGGAGGTGCAGGTAGGAGGTGAGAATGAAAATTCGCTTCAGGAGTTGCCTGTGCCCAGAGCCACTCTGTGCTCGGCAATCCCTGAGCTCTGTGCACTCTGTTGCCAACTCATTTGCCATCCGGGCAAAGGTCTACATCCCGTTGGTCCACCCTAACATCTACTCCATCTACGAGTTGCTGGAGTTCATAGAGGAACCAGTGATGTAGCACCAGATCTGGGAGCAGGACATGGCCATCAAAGATGCAAAGCTGAAGCGTGGCTGTGATCAAAGACCGTGAAGTAGCAGCTCCGAGGATCCTGAGACCCAGGGAGATTCCTAGGGGAGACATAGATGTGGAATAGTAGTCTGCAGAGCCTTCACTATCTCTGGAATGACTAAAAAAAAGACAGGCCCTATGGGAAGGTGTTTTTTGAAAAAGCGGACTCACAAAACCGGAAGGGAGGAGCAGAAGCACAAGGGCAGGAGAAAATGGTGAAACTACAGATGTGGTGATGAAGAGTGTGGGAGCAATATGGGAGCTTGGCTTGCAGCAGACAAGGGCTGGCCTGTAGTGAGCGCTGGAGGCTCAATCCGAGGAAGGAAGAACAGGTTTTTAGGTCCATTCCTTTGAGAGGACAATCCTTTGTGCTTAACATTCCTGTATTTTCTGGAGATGCGTGGGCACAAGCACCTTCATTTTTGTGTTCCCAAACCCTCATGAGACAACGACCAAGACTTTACGGCTGTGTTCAGGGCGCATCAATTCATTTGAGCAAATGGTGATTGATGAAAAGAATCAAATTCTATGGAAAAGTATGCATAGGAAGCTCAACCTCTTGACATTGGGTTCTAGCAAAGTCCACACTTGAGAATTCCGTAATTGAGTTGCAAAAAATTGGAAAAATGTTTTCACTCTAGGTGTTGGCCTGTATTCCTCACTATCTTCAACTGAGGGAAAAAAAAAAACATGTCACGGAGTCAAACAGCTATGACGAGTCACAGAAATAGGTAAATGTGTGACAAATTGTCTGTAACTTCACGAATAAACATGTATGTATGCTTATTTTTGTGAAAAACATTATTCTAAGGTAATGTTATGCAGCAAAACTGAGACCAGTATGGGCAAAAATCACATTTTTTCTTTTATTGAAAATAGATTTTTTTCCTACAATATATTAATTATAGTTTTCCCTCCATCTATTTCTCCCAATTCCTCCCTTCCTATCTGAATCTATCCCCTTTCTCTCTCTCCTTAGAAAACAAACAGGAATCTAAGAGCTAATAAGGAAACAAGGTAAAATATAATAAGATAAAAATTGGAACAGGACAAAACAAACAAAGAGAAGGGAAAGAGACTAAGTTAAAAAAAAAAAAAAGGAACAAGAAGCACATATAGACACAAAACACCCTGGTTCACATATTCAGGAATCCCATCAAAATATAAACTGGAGGGTAAAACATATACAAAAACCCTGTAGGGTAAGAAAAATAAATAAATAAATAAGAGGAGGAGGAGGAAGATAAGGAGGAGGAAGAGGAGGGAGAGAACAAGAAGAAAACCAAGAGCAAGCAGCAGAGTGCAGATGCCTGAGATGAGTCCTGCAAAGATGCCATTGATTTTGAGTTTTTTATCTGTAGGTCATCTATGGCTGGGCATGGGGCCTACTCTGACTCCCTTGAGAAAAAACGAATTTTTCATTTGCAAGTGGCTATCAATGGAAGGTAACTTCTGCATTGAGCATGAGACATCTCGCCGCTTTCAGTTTTAGGACCCCATCTGGTGCAGACTGGTCTTAGGCCCTGTGCATGTGTTTTAGTTAGGGTTTTCCTGCTGCGAACAGACACCATGACCATGGCGACTCTTTTAAAGGACAACATTTAATTGGGGCTGGCTTACAGCTTCAGAGACTCAGTCCATTATCATCCAGGCAGACGTGAGGCTGGAAGAGGTGAGAGTTCTACATCTTAATCCAAAGGCAGATAGGAGAAGACTGGCTTCCAGGCAGCTAGGATGAGGGTCTTAAAGCCCATGGCCACAGTGATACACCTACTCCAACAAGGCCACACTGCCAAATAATGCCACTCCCTGGGCCAAACATGTTTAAACCACCATAGCATGCCACCTCAGTCTCTGTGAGTTCATATGCACATTGATTCTACTGTGTCTAGAAGGTTTTGTTTCCTTGGGGTCCTCTATCTCTCCAGCTGCTCTTACACTGTCTCAGCCTCCTTCCTTGCAGGGCTCCTGGAGACATCCTGTTGAGAATTGAGTGTTTCGAGTTCTCCTACTCTCTGCACATTGTCTGGCTGTGGGTCTTTGTAATTGTTCCACCTCCTGCAGCAAGAAGCTTTTCTGAACCTCTATGGCTCTATGGATGTAGCTTGCTTAGCATCGACTTAATAGCTAACATTAACATATAAGTGAGTACTTTCTGGGTCTGCATTACCTCACTCAAGGTAATTTTTTTTTCTAGTTCTATCTATCTGCATATTTCATTTTTTAAAAAATGGTAGAGTAATAGTCCATTGTGTAAATGTACCGCATTTTAAAAAATCTATTCATCTATTGAGGCTATTTCTTTCTTTCTTTTTTTTATTAGATGTATTCTTTATTTACAATATCTCCTTTCTCAGGTTCCCCTCCAAAAATAAAAAAATAAAAAACCAAAAACTAAAACAAACCCCTATTCCCTCCCCCCTCCCCCTGCTCACTAACTCATCCTTTCCCACTTCTTGGCCATGGCATTCTGCTACACTGGGGGGGTGGGGGCATAGAACCTTCACAGGGCCAAGGGCCTCTC
>JADRCD010191620.1:10808-22561 GCA_019843815.1 Montemys delectorum | reverse complement strand
ACCAGCCAGCCAGAGTCCAGAAAGAACAAGCAAGGGTGAGCTTATTAAGCAGCAAGTCTCAGAAGCTGAAAACACTCTAGGCCTAGATTAGATTGTACAGAAGCTAGAAGCTTCCAGGACCAGGCTGAGGTTAGCAGACAGAGGCAGTAAATCTCGGAGCCTACATTGCAACAGGAGAATAAATGTTAATTTTACAACTAATATCTACCTATGATATAAAAGTACTCAGGCCTGGTGGTGCTGTTCCAGATCCTTAGCTATCATACATGGTATGTTAGCATCAGAATTTAGGAATATGAATCAAATCCAGATTCATGCCTTGACATCCCAGGAGTACCAGTCAAATTCAGATACATGCGTTGACATTTTTGTCTGTTGATTCACTCTGGAACACTTCATAATTTATATGCCCAACAACTGGCAATTCTTTAATAAAACAGTGCTAATGGAAACTATAAATACTGAAGCCGGGCAGTGGTGGCACACACCTTTAATTCCAGCACTTGGGAGGCAGAGGCAGGCAGGTTAAGTGAGTTCCAGGACAGCCAGGGCTACACAGAGAAACCCTGTCTCGAAAAACCAAAACAAAACAAAACAAAAAAATAGAATTCATCAATAGTTAAGAATAAAGGAGACTTTTTTTTCCAAGTAAGTTAGTAAGCTTCCAGGACTAGGCCTAGCTTGGCAGACAGGAGGCAGTAAGTTTTGGAGACAACAATTTCATCAGGAAAATAAAAAAACACTTTTACAAATGGGTTTCATTAAATACAATTTTAGACATAACACTGCCTAGAGCCTGCTAGAGCCACAGGAATCTGAGAGCTTTACCCTTAACTCAGCACAACTGTGCCATCAATTCCTGCCGTAGATCAGCACTGCTCTCAATCTTGGCCTAAAACCAGTGGATAATGCTGGCTCAATCCGTTAATGCAGCTTGTCACTGGCCACTGCAATGAGAACACGCGTGAGACATTTCTAGCAATTCCTCCTCCAGTGCCAGGTAGTTTTTGTCAACTTGACACAAACTCAGACATACTTGGGGAGAGGAAATCATAACTGAGGGAATGTCTCCTAAGATTGACTTGTAGGAGGGCCGGGCATGGTGGTGCACGCCTTTAATCCCAGCACTTGGGAGGCAGAGGCAGGCGGATTTCTGAGTTCAAGGCCAGCCTGGTCTACAGAGTAAGTCCAGGACAGCTAGGGCTATACAGAGAAACCCTGTCTCGAAAAAACCAAAACCAAACCAAAAAAAAAAAAAAAAAAAAAAAAGATTGCCTTGTAGGGGGCTGAAGAGATGGCTCAGTGGTTAAGAGCACTGGCTGCTCTTCTAGGTCCTGAGTTCAGTTTCCAGCAACCACACCATGGCTCTCAACCATCTGTAATGGGATCTGATGCCCTCTTCTGGTGTGGCTGAAGACACTGACAGTGTACATAAAATAAACAAATAAATCTTAAAAAAAAAAGAATTCAGCAAGATTACTATTAAAAAAAACAAAAACAAAAAACAAACAAACAAAAAAGAGCTGGGCAGTGGTGGCACACGCCTTTAATCCCAGCACTTGAGAGGCAGAGGCAAGCAGATTTCTGAGTTTGAGGCCAGCCTGGTCTACAGAGTGAGTTCCAGGACAGCCAGGGCTACACAGAGAATCCTTGTCTCGAAACAAACAAACAAACAAAACAAAACAACAAAAAAAGATTGTCCTGTAGGCAAGGCATTTGCTTGATTAATGATTGATGTGATGGGTCCTGCCTACCATGGGTGGCGCCATCCCTGGCTAAGCAAGGCAGTAAGCAGCACTCCTTTGTGGTCTACTTTTCAATTCCTGCCTCTAGGTTCCTGCTCTGACTTCTACAGTGGTGAACTGTGATTGCGGCATGTAAGCTAAAATACACCCTTTTTTCTCCAACTTGGTTTTGGTCATGGTCTCTCCCTTCCCCCCTTCCCCCCCCCCCCGGAATATAAATAGTAAGATACTTCATCGAAAAGAAGGTGGAAAGATAAATGTTAGAGGTGGAGATGAGGGAGGCTGCTGTGAAGCCTGCTGTCTTCTGCTGCTGTGAAGGAGCACTGTCTAATGCGGAGCACTGTCACCTGTGGAGGAGCACTATCTGCTGCTGGAGCACTGCTCTGCTGCTTCTGCGGAGTGCTGTCTCCTGGATACGGTGTAGTCACTGCATTCACACACCCATTGCACAAGATCAATTCAACAAACTCAGTCAACATTCCAACAGGCAGCAAAAGTGCACTCAGTGGGGTTGGGTAGGAAATGAAGACGGGGAGAGGGTCTGCTGGGGGTGTTGGAGAAGGATAGGAGGGTGCAGTTGGGGTGAGTATAATTAATTAGATGAGTATGATATGCTTAAAGGATAAGTTAAAAAAATAAGAAAAAACTTCAATAAATGAATAAATGAAGTTTTTTTGGGGGGTTTTGTTTTTTTTGTTTTTTTTTTTCCGAGACAGGGTTTCTCTGTGTAGCCCTGGCTGTCCTGGAATTCACTCTGGAGACCAGACTGGCCTCAAACTCAGAAATCTGCCTGTCTCTGTCTCTGCCTCCCAAGTGCTGGGATTAAAGGCGTGCACCACCACCGCCCTGCATAAATGAAGTTTTTTTAAAAAGATAATTTTAGGGGCTTAACAATTGTTGCTCTTGTAGAGGACCCAGGTTCAGTTTCCAGCACCCACATGGCAGCTCACATACTGTCTGTAGTTCTGGCTTCTTCTTCTTCTGGCCTTCTTGGGCACTAGGCATGCCCGTGGCATGCAGACACACATGCAGGTAAAACCTTCATATACATAAGATGAAAATAATAAAGAAATCTTTTCAAAAGAGCATTGTATTTTATGATTCTTGTATATTTTACTTCCCCTTTTGGAGTTATCTTTATTGAGTCTCAGTGGAATATGGCAATACTATAGTAATTGTATTACAACATGGAAAGAATTCTTTTATGTAAACATTTTTAAATGAGGCATGAAGTTATTATATATTCTAAAATTAATAAGTGTTGAATATATGGCAATGAAATAATGTTTTGGGGTTACAGAATTCTTTCTTTTTTCTCTTCTCAGAAAGTGTCTCACTTTGTAGGTTGGCTGACCTAGAGCTTGCTGTCATACAGATCTTCCTGCCTCTGTCTCCCCAGTGTTGGGATTAAAGGCCAGCACACCTGGCTCTTATGGAATTATTTTATTTTATTATTATTTTTTATTTTATGTATATGAGCACACTGTAGGTCTTCAGACACACCAGGAGAAGGCATCAGATCCCATTACAGATGGTTGTGAGCCACCATGTGGTTGCTGGGATTTGAACTGAGAACCTCTGGAAGAGCAGTCAGTGCTTTTCATTGCTGAGTCATCTCCCCAGTCCCTTGTTTGATTATTTTTAAGTACGTGAAGATGTGTGTGATTGCATGTGTCTTCATGTGAGTACAGGCATTGGGGCTGGAGAGATGGATCACCAGTTAAGTGAACTGACTGCTCTTCCAGAGGATCCATGTTCAATTCCCAGCACCCACATGGCAGCTTACAACTGTCTGTAACTCCATGGATCCAATACAGTTACATAGACATACAATGCAGGCAAAACATAAATGCACATAAAATTTAAAAAATTAGCCGGGTGGTGGGGGCGCACGCCTTTAATCCCAGCACTTGGGAGGCAGAGGCAGGCAGATTTCTGAGTTCAAGCCCAGCTTGGTCTACAGAGTGAGTTCCAGGACAGCCAGGGCTACACAGAGAAACCCTGTCTCAAAAAACAAAAACAAAAACAAAAAATTAAAAATTAAAATAATAATAATAATAATAATAATAATAATCAGAGGCCAGAGGCCCTTGAGCTTGATTTGCAGATGTTGTGAGGCTCCCAACAGGAGTGCTTGAATTCAAGCCTACTCAGTCTGAAAGATCAGGAAGCCGCCAAGCCATCTCTTCAGCTCTATTGTGGAATTCTTGATGAATGAATGTGTTCCTTAGGTTTGAATGGTTTGATATATGGTTTGTATATCACTTCAATGTACATAAAATTGTTAGTACCATCATTCTGGGAATCTGGGACGACTTAAACCCTCAGAAGAAAAGATGGAACACCCGGCATTCACTCAACTCCTACCTTTCAGAGTTACATGGGCTGACTGTAAAATGCTTGTGTCTACACATTTATCCAGCACATATATTTAATGTAAATCTTCCCTGCACAGACACGTCTGTGTTGTGTATGTATTTATTGAAATTGCTGTGGCTTAGCCTTTCCTGGAACTCTGCACAGAATATTAACTTAAGGGCTTGGTGACTGAGTAGTTCTGCTTCAGCAGGTCCAGGGAACTTTCACTCGAGCATCTATCTGTGCGTGTCACTTTCCAATCATCTTCCCATTAATCATCACCATTATGTAAATGAGGGAAGAGAAGCCCAGAGGGATGAAGCACACGCCCCAAAGCATGGAAGCTTTACTTCCTAGTAGACCCAGGGCTTCAAATCAGGCTATCTGCCTCCTCCGCTGACCCGCTGCAATCCACAGGTTCCCAAGAAAAGTCAGTTCTGCGGTAACGTGGGGCAAACGTTGGCTACCCCACCACAGCCTTAGTCCTCAAAGATGCCATTAAAATGTGACTGAGCTGTGGAGATCTGAGGACAGAATCTGACGCTTGCACGTGACAAACTCAAAGCCACGCCCTCTCTTGCCACGTAGGCACTTGTTGATCTGAGAGGAGGTCGCCACAGCCTTGAAGCCGGCAGCACAGGCGTGGCGACCCTGCTCGCTGCTCAGACTTCCAAGGCTCGTCTGGAGTTCCAGAGTTCTGGCGAGAATAAAGGAACGCATTTCATTTACGTCTCACACCCCAGATAAGGGAGGGGTTCTTTTCTTCTCCAAGCTCTCAACAGTCTGGATGAACTCAGAGGCACCTGTGAGATTAGAATCAGATCTCAGGGAGCTTTAATCTGGCTACTGCTGGGTGCTGAGTCAAAGCTACAGTAGGACAGAGATTCCCAAGCCTGTGTCGCTGGGAACGTGCAGGAAGGCAGGTAGGCGGCCTCTGCTGGGTGGGAGCTGTTGGAGCCTTTGGCTGATAAACGAATCCTATTCACAGGAAAGTTGCCCGGGTAGTTCGCGCTTGGCTCCTGTCTTAATGCAGTCATTTCTTTTGCCCAAACAAGTTGTTTTATTTAGGTATGAATTGACTTAGCTTGGCCAAACATGCTGATCAAACCTAGTTTGAAGTCAGCAGAAGTAGGCCAGGAGAGGAGACAGAATATAAGATGTGTCTGAAGTCAACTAACTCGATTAATCAAGGGAAGGGTGAGTCCTACGCCTTCTCTCAGACTCTGGTCAATGCAAAACAAGACAACCATGGCAGGTTTGATCAGTCACTATAAGACTAACACATAGTGGTGCTGAATATGGATAAGATAGACTATAGTTGGGTGAGACAGACTATAGTTACTGTAACAGGCCCCAGGCCTTATCACAACCGACTCCATGATGGAAGTACCATTCAGGCTGTAGAACTCAGCACGTAGACAGCACCACCTGCCAAAATGAAAACAAAGACCTAATCCATCAAAGTCCATAGTTCTGGGAAAGTCTCAAAATGTACTGACCTTGCTCTTTGGCTTCTGTAGTTCTGCTTCTGGCTAACTGTTCTTGCTAACTGGGGTGTGTCAGCCCAGGGTGTGATTTCATGTTTAAAAGCTCACCCTGAGAAAGGCTCAGTGCTACGCTGTGATTGTGAACATCCAGTATGGTTGCCAAAGACTAAAGGCTTTATTGTCTTAAACCCATGTCCAAGGAGTCTTCTCTAGTGGATATCCCACAACAGCTATCAAATTTCTATTTTGTGAAAACAAACAAACAAAAAACAAATAAAAAACCAACAAAACAAAAACCACCACCAATAACAACAACAACAACAACAACAACAACAACAACAAACCCCTGGGCTTTGAAAACAGAAGAGGGCCAGGGCTTGGGTTTGACGCCTAAGATTAAAGATGGCGGGGAGGGGAGAGGCCAGTGTGGACTCCTGGTATCAACATCCCACTTCAGGAGGAGGAGCAAGTCACTGAAGATCCATCAGGAAAGTGCAGAGGGACCTTGGAGGATGCAGCCACTAACATCCTTACATTAGTGAGGGAGGCAGCCCACGGGGGCTCCAGCCTGGGGAAAGAATCACTGGGCGGAAAGCAAGCATGCAGGAAAGGAACTTGACCAGCCTCTTCTCCCTCCTGCGGAAGGAAGATCACAGGCCACGGATGCTAGGGCTGTGGCTGCGCCTCAGGATAACACCAGGGGATCCCAGAGTCCTGCTGGCTGAACATAAGTACCTATGCTCACTCTCCAGTGATTTCTTCCCACACAGCAGCCTCCTTCAAAGACAGTCATAGGAAATCCCTAACTGAAGGAGTCTCCCCACCCCAGTGGTGCAGGAAGCAGGGCTGGCGCCACTTCCTGTAAGATCCCTAGGGCTCTGCCCTGAGAGTCATCAACTCTGTGATTTTAGTGTCACCAAGAGAAAGACTACATAGGTCGGGGCTTTGCCCCTTCCCTAGAACACGCAGTGAGGCTACTCAGTAAAACTGGCTACCACATGTACCACATGAATTGCAAAGGCAAGGTTGTTTGAGATATAGAGGTTGCTCAGGTGGTAAGCTTAAGGAGCATATATATCACAGAGGATATTAGTGATGCAAGGGGTTGGCATTCTGTCTGAGCTCCACCCCACCGTTACCAGGTAGGCCTGACTCACTATAAAAGGGGCTGCTTGCCCCCTCCTCTCTCTCTTGCTCTCTTGCTCCTTCCTTCCTGCTCCTGCTCTGTCCTCACTTTCCCGGTGCTTATGGCTGGCCTCTACTTCTCTCTCTCTCTCTGCCTTTCTCTACCTCTACAACCCTCTTCACTCCGCTACCCATGCCCTGAATAAACTCTATTCTATACTATACCTTCCTGTAGCTGGCCCCTCAGGAGGAAGGGATGCCTCAGCATGGGCCCGCAGAGGCACCCCCTTCCCCCACACCTCACCTCACATCCACCAAACATATCCCCTCCTCTCTTTATCTTTTTATAAACACATCACCAGGCAGGCACAGGAGGCTAAAAAAGGATGTGTAAGCTGGGCATGATGGTGCCCCCCCATAAGTCCAGTACTTTGAGAGACAGACAAAGGATGATCCCAGCAAATTGTCTGGTCTACATAGTGCCAGGCTAGCCAAGGCTAAATAGCAAAATACTCTGTCTCTGAAAAAACAAAACAAAACAAAAAGACAAAACCCCCCCAAAAATCCAAGTAGACCTACTGTGTGAAATATGTAATAGAGATCACAGTGGGTGGTGACAGCTTATCATTTTCTAGGTATGTACAGGCTTGTCTGTCCTATGTACACTTACTTGTGTCTTACCACGCAGCCTGGGCTGGCCTAGAACTTGTGGTGATCATCTTTCACTCTGCCTCAACTTTTTGAGTGCTGCATTGACAGGTGTGTGTACCCTGACCCCTAACTTCTGCATTTCCTATTTGAACACACTTGGTCCCCAAAGCACCCGTGAGGTATGAACTAGCCTTTCTGATGTACAGAAATGGAGGCACAAGAGAGTTTAGGTAAATTCTGAAGGCAGAGGTAGAACTTAAAGGCGGGCATTCTGTTTGGATTCAGTCAGAGCATGCATAAGTGAATAAGAGAAAGCAAAGAGAAGGAAGATCAGAGGAGCCAAGGTCTGGATAAGAGTCTGTGGTACAGTGGGGAATGGAATGTTTCAAACTGATGGTGCTAACAATCTGGAAAATTAAGGTGAGAACTTCCAGACCAACAAGGCTCAGAGCAGCCTTAAGGAGATGGATTAGGAAAAGCCCAGATCCAGACATATGCTATGAGGGGGACCACAGAGATCTAGAAACCGAATGTGCTTGTTTCTCTGGTTTTCTCATCTTCTGGAAGACCAGGAAGAAAGCTAAAAGGGTCAAAGAATATGTGTTAACAACAGTGACAAATAGCCACAGTTATTGGCTGACAGACTAAAGGCAACGGGAGCCAGAAGACAACGGAGTGATTTCCTTTTAAAATCCGGACGTGTCTCTACCACTTTGGAACAATGCCTCTGCACGCAGTGGTTTTTTGACAGAGATGTTGGATGCAGTCACGGGAAGGGAAGGCCAATACTGAGGAGGGGGTAGCACGGAAGTAAGAAACTCACTTCCTGTTGAGGAGCAGGCCATGAGTTCCATCCTCAACACAGAGGAAGGAAATTCAAATCAAGTAAAAAGAAAATCAGTCAAATCAAATCTTATGGAGGTTTGTTCTCCAAACGGAGTTTTTTTGTTGTTATTTTTGTTGTTTTTTTTTTTTAAAGATTTATTTATTTATTATATGTAAGTACACTGTAGCTGTCTTCAGACACCCCAGAAGAGGGTGTCAGATCTCATTACAGATGGTTGTGAGCCACCATGTGGTTGCTGGGATTTGAACTCAGGACCTTCGGAAGAGCAGTCAGTGCTCTTAACCGCTGAGCCATCTCGCCAGCCCCTGTTGTTGTTGTTTTAATTCTCATGCCGTTTCCTGTCACAAGTGATGAGGGGATTTTAAAAAAATTGTTACATTCGTTTATTTAATGTGTGTGTAGCATGTGTATCCTTGGCGTATGTATGGAGGTCAGAGGACAACATGCAGGGGTTGGCTCTCTCTTTCCACTGTCTATGTCTTGAGGATCAAACTCAGGTTGTCCCGTGTGGTAGTAGATCCCTGTATCTGCTGAGCCATCTCACCAACTCCGAATAAGGGCTTTTTATTCCACTTTCCATATATCTGAGTCCAGGTGACATTTGTGGTTCAGCTCCCTCCAAATCCCCTTCAGTCATTCTCTTGGGTCACCTTCCTGGCAGCCCTATGCCCTTGCTGCTTATTGCCACAAAGCTGTAGTGAAGCTGATCTAACACCAGCAGCATTTTCTTCAATCTTTTTCCTCAGAGAGCTGGTGTGTTCTCAAGTGCTCTTGGTTTTGTTAGTGAGGTTTTTACTGCCACAGCTGATGGGACAGCCTGGTCTGGCCATCATTCCATGTTTTAAAATGTTGAGCCCATTCCCATTTCCCTGGGGTTTCCCCCACAGCTTTTGCAGTCTCTGAGACATTGCCAACCCTCTAGTTTTGGAGCAATAGTCATGATGGGCGTGGGCAGGCATGGGCAGCAAGAAGAAAATGGTCTGGTAGGAAGGCAACTGTGGCAAGATATTTTTTTAAATAGCTGAAGATATCTACCCTAGAATTCTATGCCCAGAGAAAATATCCTTGAGCTAGACTGAAACAGAACAAAACGTATTACCTCTTTCCCAAACAAAACCCAAGAGAGCTGACACGAATAGACCTGTTCAGAGGGAAAGAATCAGCAGTGTGCTGCTCAAGTGGGAGAAAATGAAGCCCCAGGTTGAAGACAGCAGCTGGGAGAAGTAATATGCCCGGAGAGCATTGTGCTAAATGAAATGAACCAGGCAAAGAGAGATAAGTAATGTGTGTTCTCACCTGCCCTTGGGATCAAAACACCATTACATCTGGGGAGGGAGAATGGAAAGGTGATGGATACCAGGGGCTGGATCTAGTTTTATGGTTCCAATTAGATGGGAGAGGAAGGCTGAAGAGACCTAGTGGATAAGGTGGCAACTGTGGCTGACAGCATTTTATACAGCCTAAGTATGTGTGGTCATGGACATGCTGA
Source organism: Montemys delectorum (assembly GCA_019843815.1). Classification (NCBI taxonomy): domain Eukaryota; kingdom Metazoa; phylum Chordata; class Mammalia; order Rodentia; family Muridae; genus Montemys; species Montemys delectorum. Next base: position 12,859 of record JADRCD010191620.1, on the reverse strand, counting down.
GTATCTTGCTTTTAACAAAAATGTAAAAGAAATAACAGGGGCTAGAGAGATGGCTCAGTGGTTAAGAGTACTGACTGCTCATCCAGAGGTCCTGAGTTCAATTCCCAGCAACCATATGGTGACTCACAACCATCCGTAATGGGATCTGATGCCCTCTTCTGGTGTGTCTGAAGAGAGCAACAGTGTACTCATGTACATAAATAAATAAATAAATATTTTTAAAAAAAATAACAGGAGAGTGGTGATTTGAATAAGAATGACCCCATAGGCTCGTATATTTGAATACTTAGCCATCAAGGAGTGGCACTGTTTAAAAGGATTAGAAGGTGTGGTCTTGTTGGAGGCAGCACGTCATTAGGAGTGGACTTTGAGGTTTTAAAAGCCCATGCTGGGGCATAAATTTTTCTCAACCTACTTTAATAAGCATGCAACCTCCCCTCTAGCCCAGCAGAGGTAGTGGAAAAGAAAAGTTATCAGGACACAGGGGAAGTAAACCTGTTTAGAAATAGTTTTTGGGGGGCGAGCCCAATTTTTGTTATCAGGATATCAGCAATTCAGTCCACCAGCAAACACCAAATATGAAACAGCAGCTGCAGACCAGTCCACTTGACAGTCATCACACATGAACCAGCAAGGCCATTTCAATCCAGAAAAAAACTTTTAGACTTGACAACTGGCAGGGGAAGCATCAAGAAGCCACAGGAACCTCACGAGAAGTCCTTTGGCGAGTTTCTGTCTATGACATCACCACAAACAGAACTCAACAACAAAATGTAAAGCGAACCAATACATGTGTGCCATCTGCAAGGAATAGCGAGGCAGAGCAAACCAAACCAAGGCTCCAGCTCCCACAGTCTGTGGGGTCATGCTTACACTCCTTTATCACGCATCCTTTCACACGTTTGCTATAGCAAAACATCCTTTCACCTGTGTGTCCCATCAAAACATCATTTGACATAAATGACTTTCCAAAGAAGCCAGAAGTTTCCAGTTTGGGGGGGGGGGCAGAGTCTCTTTCTTCCTGCTGTCTGCAGATTGAGATGTAGAAGTCTTAGCTTCTTCTCTAACATCATGTCTGCCTGTATTCCACCATACTTTCTGCCATGATGATAATGGACTAAACCTCTGAAACTCTAAACTAGCCATGACTAAATGTTTTTGTTTTTTTTTTTTCATAAAAGTTGCCATGGTCATGGCTTCTCTTCAGACTAATAAAACAATGACCAACATTGTTTATTGATAACAGGGAGTTGAGTATTGCTCTGACAGGGCTACTGTGCTGCTTATTGGCGGAATGTGGACTTTAGGACTTTGGATTAGGAAAGCAGCCAAAGACTTTAAGCAGGCCTTCTGGGCCATATTAGTAGGAACACGGGAGACCATGGTACTGACAGCAAATGTGGATTGTGATGGTCTGGCTCAAGAGGTTTCAGAAAAGAAGATTATTAGTAAGTGACATAGAGGCTGGTCTTGTGATATTGACAAAGAATGTGGCGCTTTCTGCCCTTGTCTAAAAAGAAAATCTACCTGAGACTAAATTGAAGAATTTTAGATTGATGACACTGGCAGAGGAGATTTCAAGACAGCCAAATATTGACTCCATCGTGTGATTATTCATGATCACTCTTATGCAGATCCATAATGAAAAGGAACAAACGGAACAAGGAAAGATACAAAATGTACTGTTTGAGAAAAGGGACACCAGGAAGTGCAATGTGGGAGCCAAATGCAGGACACAGGAAGGTTAGAGGGTTAAAAAAAGTCTGATGCTAGATAGAATAAAGGGACTGGTGGCCTTAGGCAAGACCTTACCCAGCCAATCCTGCAACTTGTAAAAAGTAATTAAGAAAATCAGAAGCAGTGAGGAAGACTGTTGGCAACACAAAGCAATGTATGTATAGTTAGTGTATGTATAGTTAGTGTATGTATAGCTAGTGTATGTATAGTTAGTGTATGTATAGTTAGTGTATATATAGTCAGTGTATGTATAGTTAGTGTATGTATAGTGTATGTATAGTCAGTGTATGTATAGTCAGTGTATGTATAGTCAG
>JADRCD010191620.1:0-10798 GCA_019843815.1 Montemys delectorum | reverse complement strand
GTCAGTGTATGTATAGTCAGTGTATGTATAGTCAGTGTATGTATAGTTAAATGAGGGCCACATTCCAGACCCAGCAAGCAGCAGAGCTTGGCAGTGTTCTCTGCCTGGTTCTGGCTTTAGACTCAAGGATAAAAGAAAGAGGTTATAGAATCTTCTCTTGCAACTAAGGCCAGCCACTAAGGGGTGCCCCTGCATGGCGGCCTAGAGAGGCCATTGTGTGGAGCTCTTAAGGTGAAGCCTGGATTGTGCTGGAGATACCTAAGAGCCTTTGACATCAGACATGGAGATGCAGAATTTGAAGTTTGCTCTGCTGAGTTTTTGTTCTTGCTTTGTCCAGCATTTCCTCACTCTGTTCCCTTTTTCCCTTTTGGAATGGCAATGGCTATTCTATGCCATTCTGTGTTGGAAGTATGTGATCTGGCCTTTTGATTTTGGTTTTACAGGGAGTTATAGTTAAAAGGCTGGCATGAGTCTTAGGAAAGACTTCAAACTCTTAAACATTGCGAAGACTGTGAGACTATGGGGACTTTTGGAGTTGGTCCGCATACATTTTTGCATTATGATGTGGCCTATGGTGGCCAGGGAGTGGAATATGGTGGTTTGAATAAGAATGACCCTCATAGGCTCACAAATTTGAACGCTTAATCATCAGGGACTGGTATCACTGAGGATGGATGTTGAAGTTTCAAAAACCCAGGCCAGGCCCAGAGTCCCTCTCTTCCTTCAGGATGTAGAACCCTCAGCTACTCCTAGAACCCTCAGCTACTCCTCCAGCACCATGTCTGCCTGCAGGCTGCCATGTTCCCCACCATGATGATAATGGACTGATCCTCTGAAACTTTAAGTTAGTCATGACTAAATGCTTTCTTTATAAGAGTTGCTACATCATGTTTTTTCTTTATCACACTAGAAGAGAGGGACTACGACAGAGTAATGAAGGGCCTTTTACACAGGGTATTACCTCTGTTCAACCAGTAGGACCTCAAACTAACAGGAAGAAGGAAAAAGAACAACAGAAGCCCTATGTATATGAGAAAATCCGATCAATGTTAGTCACCTATACTGATCATGAAAACAGTGTTTATGGAATTTGAAGCACACAGGAGTACTTTTTTTTTTTTTTGGTTTTTTGAGATAGGGTTTCTCTGTATAGACCTGGCTATCCTGGAACTCACTCTGTAGACCAGGCTGGCCTCGAACTCAGAAGTCCGCCAGCCTCTGCCTCCCAAGTGCTGGGATTAAAGGCGTGCACCACCACCGCCTGGCTGGAGTACTTCATTTATGAAGCAACACCAAAACAAAGTAAATTTCTTGAAACCATCCTCAGGGACTGTCTTGTCCACCAAGTGTGTAAATGGGCCAAGTGCCTGAGGCCTCCAGGACTTGTGTTGTACTCATTAGTGTAACTGCTTGTTGAGGAGTAAGACTAGTAAAGCTGGTAATAGAATAGGGAGGGGGCTATGTTTCAGCCCCAGCAAGCAGCAGAACTTGGCAGCTTTGGCCATGTGGCTCTGGCTTTAGAGTCAAGAATAGAAGGGACTGCTGGAACAATTGATGCTGGTTAGCTGGAGCTAAGAAATTAGCAGTGTTTAAGAAGAGAGCAGCATCACTGAGGTGAAATCTTCTGGGAAGTATTTTATGAGAGTACAGAGAAGATATGTTCCAGAGGTAGCCAAGATTGTACCTCATGCTGCAGTTAGACTCAGTAAGAGTCACCCAGGTGGTACTAGTTTTGAAGGCATGAAGGAGTCATGAAGAGCAGCTGAGGCTTGGCTCTGTGAGAGGCCACGGAAGGGCATTGGTGAAGGTGCAGCCTCAGTTATAGTTGATGGCCCAGGACTGAAGGGGTCATACAGAAGAGTTGAGGCTTGGCACCGTGAAGAGAGCCTATGAGTGCACAGAGGGCAGAGCTGGAGAAGTGACACCAGACCTTTGAAGGAGACCAGAAGATCATGTGTGGATTCCAGACATTGGAACAATAAGCTGTGAATTTGAAGTTGACTTGGAGACCCCAAAATGTTTGAGATGCCACAGTCATGGGCTATCTGCTGAGGAAGGCTGCTAACAGGGAATGGAAACAGCCCAGGAGAAAGAAGTTTGTTGCAGTCAACAAAGATGAAAAAGGAGTTGGAGATCTGAAGACATGAGAGGTGGAGATGCAGAGTTTGGAGTTTGCCCAGCTGGTTTCCTGTCTTGGTTTGAGGATTATAGTTAAGTGATTGGATGAGTCTCAGAAGAGACTTTGAACTTTGGACTTTTAAAATTATTGAGACTACTATAAACTATGGGGACTTTTGAAATTGGACTAAATGTATTGTGCATTATGCTATGGCTAGGTTTGTCCCTCATAGACTCATATGTTTTAACAACCCTATGGGGCCCAGGGAGTGGAGTGTGATGGTTTGTCTATGCTTGGTCCAGGGAGTGGCACTATTAGCAGGTGTGGCCCTGTTGGAGTTGATATGGCCTTGTTGGAGTAGGTATGTCACTGTGGGTGTGGGCTTTAAGACCTTCATCCTAGCTGCCTGGAAGCCAGTATTCTGCTAGTAGCTGTCAGATAAAGATGTAGAACTCTCAGCTCCTTCTGCACCATGCCTGCCTGGATGCTGCCGTGTTCCTACCTTGATGATAATGGACTGAACCTCTGGACGTATAAGCCAACCCCAATTAAAATGTTGTCCTTTATAAGAGTTGCCTTTGTCATGGTGTCTGTTCACAGCAGTAAAACCCTAATTAAGACAGAAGTGAAGACTTAAAAAATGGGTGATCAAAGAGCAAGGTGACAGACTTAAACTGGATATGTCAGTGACTGCATTAAATATAAATGAAATAACTTGTCTGGTTGAAATAGAAGACTATGTGGGTTAGCAAGATGGCTCATCAGACAAAGGTGCTTGTTGCCAAGACTGATGAGCTGAGTTTGATCTCAGTAACAACATGATGGAAGAAGAGAGCTGACTCCTGGAAGTTGTTCTCTGATCTCTGTGTGTGCTGTGGCATGCTCGCGCGTGCACACACGCGTACACACACACACACACACCACACACACACACAAATAAATAAAATAAAAGGGAAAATTTTAAGTTCCCATCACCCATTTCTAGTCAGCTTTATTTCCTGTCAATATAGAGGCTGACCAAAATATGGAAATTGCTTAAAACAGTGCTAATGCCTCAAACAAGCAAATCCCCCAAACACCTCAGATAACCATTCCTCAAACAACAGCAACAAAAGTAGATGGACACACGTACAGAATAGAGGAAACCCAGTGTCTTAGTGAGGGTTTTACTGCTGTGAACAGACACCATGACCAAGACAACTCGTGTAAGGACAACATTTAATTGGGACTGGCTTACAGGTTCAGAGGTTCAGTTCATTATCATCAAGGCGGAAAGCATGGCCGCATCCAGGCAGGCATGGTGCTGAAGATGCTGAGAGTTCTACATCTTCATCTGAAGGCTGCTAGCAGAAGACTGGCTTCCAGGCAGCTAGGATGAAGGTCTTAAAGCCCACACCCACAGTGACATACCTATTCCAACAAGACCATACCAACTCCAACAGGGCCACACCTGCTAATAGTGCCACTCCTTGGGCCAAGCATATACAAACCATCACACCCAGCTACATGCTTTTTTGTCCTCCTGCTTTTTCTCCTTTTATCTTCACCCATTCCTTTTCTTTTACAATTTCATATATATGTATTTGGATAATATTTCTCACACATCATCCTTGCTTATCCTTGTCCACATCTTTTACCTCCCTCCCCTTTTTTCTTCCCTTCCTACTTTCGTGTCTTTTTGTGGAGACTCCTTGTGCTTTGGGTGGGAGTTATTTACTTGATCACAGACAATTTACCAGTGACAGCATCATTGAGAAATAGGAATCCCCAGCCATACACAACCATTAACTTCCTATAGATCCTCAGGACAGAGTGGGTCCTGCTACCCAAACTGGCTCTGAACTTCTGATCGGCAGTGATCCCTCTGCCTGAGCCTCCCCTGTAACTAGGATGACCCACTACGTGCAGCCCAGACTGGTCTTGAACTCATTATGTGGCCAAGGATGATCTTGAAATTCTGATCCTTTCGTTTCTACCTTCAAGGGACTGGGAACCATGATTCATGGCATAAAGGATACAGTTTTAAATGAGTTTTATATGTAAAGTATAAGAATACAGTTAAAAGACATTAAAAGATTTACTGTGTAAATCTTACTTACCCCCATAAGTGGTATCTACTTCAATGTGTATAATGTTGATTCGATTGATGTGGGGTGATTGGCTGGTAAACAATTTGCCTTGAACACATGAGGATCTGAATTTGATCCCCTAAAACCCGTGTAAAAGAAGCCAGATATGGTGGCATGTGCTTGATAGTACAGTGCCAGGGAAGAAGGCAGATGGATCCTTGGAGTTTGCTGGCCAGCCAGCTTTACCCAGTTGGTGAGTTCCAGTGAGAAACTCTGACTCAAAAACCAGGTGGATGATGTCTGAAGACCAATACCTGGAGTTGTCCTCTGCCATACACATATACATACACATGCACATACACACATGGGCATATACACATGAGCACAAGTACACATATGGACATGTGCATGTGAGTATACTTATACATGAGCATGTGCACATGAGCACACATACACATACACACAGGGGCATGTGCACCTGAGTACATGTACACACAGGGATGTGCACATGAGCACACATACACATGCACACATGGGCATATACACATGAGCACAAGTACATACAGGCATGTGCATGTGAGCATACATACATATATGAGCAAGTGCATGTGAGCACACATACACATTAACACATAGGCCTGTGCAAGTGAGCACACATACACAACCTATAAAATTTGAAAGCTCTTGTTGGAGGAAAAGAAGGTTGTGGTTTTTAAAAAATTATTATTGTCTAAGTATATGTATTTGCATCACTGTGTGCTGATCCTTCAGAGGTCAGAAGAAAGCATCAGATACCCTGGCACTGGAATTACAGGAGGTTGTGAGGTGCCACATGGGTGCTGGAAACCCAACCTGGTCCTCTGGAAGAGCAGTATGCACTCTAATTCACTTGAGGCACACCTCGGCCAAGAAAGTCTTGTCTTAATAAAACAGTTTAAATTAATAGCAACACACACACACACACACACACACACACACACACACACACTACAACTTCATTGAATACACATGATTTATTTGCAACTCACCCGAATACATAGTTTCACTGTTCTCTCTGTGGCCAGGCTCTGCCACCAGATAAAATGTAACAGGACTTTGGCCAAGGTTAAAAGGTAGATAAGTGTGACCCAGAGAAGAGACCAGCACAGGACTTGAGGTTGATAAAAAATAGACAGAATGTAAAACAGGCACAGGAGGAGAGGAGGAGTGAGCACAGACTGATGCACAAGCCAACTTATTGCAATGCAGATATTTTATTTGGCTTACCAGGTGACTGTCTCCCTAGTTTCACGCTGTGGTGAAGGACCCCTAGTACTTCCCCATACAACTGCAATGCAGGAAGCCAGAGCATGCCTGAGGGCCAACCATCCAGGCCCTGAAGCTGACAGAGAGACTAAAGGAAGCAAAGGCATCTACCTATTCCTCACGAGACCAAAAGCAGGCCTGGGAGGCTCTTTTCCAGTAAGAAAGTGTTCTAGGTCCATTGCCCATCTTAATGCAGCTGAAAGCTAGACAGTAAGTCTGCCATTGAAGAGAGAGAAAGAAGACACACACACGGACACACATGGGCACAGACACGGACACTCATGTACACATGCACATGCAAATGTGCAGGCAACGTGCAGGCGCACACACACATACTGTGGGTGATGGGGATAAATTATAAGAAGTAGAAAAGTCACTAACAGTGGATTTTCATGTACTTGTCTGACTAAATAAGCAGCCAATAATAATCCATATCCTTCTTTATCAGTCAGAATATAAAAGATGTGAATGACAATGAGCAAAGCTGACCTAGAATGCCACCCTTTAAGGACTGTTTGGCTATTGATGATCAGTCTCCTTCGGAAGCTGCTCAGGCACTCTGTAACCTTGAATTTAGGAAGCATGGGGACTGAGACGGCAACACTGAAGCATGCTGGTCATGGAGACAAACGCAGGTTCAATTTAGTAGAAGCTTTGTGGACTGCTCCTCAGTTCACTTCTGCCCTAGTTCCTAGTTAGTATCTGTTCCATAAAAATAGATCAGCATAACTGTAGCAATATCCATTGTTCCACGGATACAATTCCTTGAGGTAAAGGAAAGAGCAGCTTACATAAGATAACAGCAAGTATGGAAGCAGAGACAGAGAGAGTTGTGTCTGGAGAGACTGTAGCTCCCTGAAACTTTCCCCATGCTCTGCCTGTCATTGGATCACACCACGTATTCTGCTGTTGGGACCAGCCATGATTTTGTGTCTTTGGTGCCTGGATCCTCAGCAGTCCTATCTGTGATGGGTTGACCTTCACATTGACCATTGCATGTGGTCTACACTGTAGCATCTATAGCAAAGAGCCCCCAAGGTTCTCCCATGTTACAGCTGGCCCTGCATCTACTGTGAAATAGCCCTTATTTCCTTTGATAGTGGAGGTCAGATTGTGGCCGCCCCCACCTGTTTATTTAGGCCTCCCAGTTTCTCACTGCAACACTAGTGACACTCCGGAAGGAGGGGAGTGGGGGTGGGGAATTGTGATGGTCTGTCACCTGTGTTGTGAATGTTTAGCAGTAATCTTGACCTTTACACACTGAGCGCTGGATGCAACCCTACCTCCCAATTATAAAAGACCAATTTCCAGTCGCTGGAGGTGGGTGTTTCCAGGAATAGGCTGGGTTGTCCTTTTGGTAGCACTGCTGGGAAGATGCATCAGTTTTCTCTTGCTGCTAAAACAATTGGTTGCAGACTCATTGCTTAACAGAGTGCAGTCTTTCTCCTACAGTCCCTGAGGTAAGAAGTCTGAAAAGGACACTGCAAATAGAGAAGCGCAGGATAGGTTCCTTCTTGCTGTTGTAGGAGAGACTGGTCCACTTTTTTCTCCCTCCAGAGGGTTCTGACATTCCTTGACTTGTGCCCCAACTTCAGTGGGATCATCATCGCTTAGATACTTGCCATTGTTGAATCTCTGGCTCCCTGGCCCCTTCCTCTCTCTTAGGAGAGCATTTTGTAATTGCATTGGGTCCGCTGGATGGTCCAGGACAATATGTCCCCCCCCACCCCCCAAATATCCTTACTCATATTTTCAGAGTCACTTCTGGCACTCAGGTAACATATCCACAAGTTTCTGGGGGATCAGCATGCGGACATCTCTGGGTACCATTATGTGAACTGGAACAATGGGGCTCAATGAAGAGAGACCCTAGTGAGAAAGCGGCTGGATGTGGTGTTCCACATCTTTAATCCCAGCGCTTGGGAGGCAAAGGCAGGTGGATCTTTGTCGGTTCAAGGCTAGCCTGGTCTATGTGCTGAGACTTCTGTCTTAAAGACAGAGAGAAAGATAAATAGAGAGGGGAGGAGGGGAGAGAGAGAGAGGAGAAGGAAGAAGAGGAAGAGGATGGGAAGGAAGGAGAGGAGGGAGGAGGGAGGGAAGGAGGGAGGGAAGAGAGAGAGGAAGTGAGGAGAGGGGAAAGAAGAGGAGAGAGTGAAGAGGAAGGAGAAAGAAGAGAGAGAAAAGAGAATAGGGAGAACGGGGAGGGAAGGAGGGAGGGGGAGGGAGAGAATAACTGTAAGGTGGAGCAATCCTAGTTCAGGGAATGATAGCTCGGGTCCAAACTTGTGAATATGTCACCACAGTGCCAAAAGTGACTCTGAAAATACAAGTAAGGATATTGGGGTGGTCGTATTCTCCTGAATCATCCATCGGGGCAGGACCAGGCTCAGCCAACTTGAAAACAAAGTCCAAATAGGACAGAATAGCCACTCTGTGGGGCCTTGTGACAACGTATGCCTTTGCCTTGAGGGGGCTAAGGCCTAAGTGATGGAGCCATGTTATCTGGTGTGCTTTCATGGAGTTTTGATGGTCACTTCGTGGAAAGACAGCTGCACATTGTGCAGAATGGTAAACAGGAGATACTGTCAAACAATGCTGCTTTTTGTCTTACTGTGGGCTGGCTGGCGATGGCCAGGGTCATTGTGCTGTGGCATTCAGGGCTGAGTTCAGCTGGCTGGAATGTTGACCGATGGCTTCAGTATTATACCTCGTGTCTCAGGGTGGAGTGGCTGTAGGGCTAGTCGAGACTTTCTGTTCAGTAAGGTAAGGACTCCATACACGGTGGCAACAGTTTTCAAGAGAGTTGTAGGGGGAAGTGCCTGGAGTGGGGCCAGCATCACATTCCTGGCGTTGTCTCAGTTCAGCAAAGTTGAAAGGCCAGTTCAGTTTGAGAGGGGAGGGAACAGACTCCTCTTATATAGGACATGTTAGATATGGTTAGACTGAGACATAGCAGTGAAAGACGGTATAGCTTGGACTCAGTTGGTGGAGCCAAGGGAGACTGATGCAATCCGAGTATGTTTTGAATGTAGAACATATAGTCTACATATAGTCTGTGAATAAGTGGTCACAAAAAAGCAACCGACTAGCGGCTTTAACACACGCTTATGGCCTGGCAGTGGGGGCGCACGCCTTTAATGCCAGCACTTGGGAGGCAGATGTAGGTGGATTTCTAAATTTGAGGCCAGCCTAGTCTACAGAGTGAGTCATAAGATAGCCAGGGCTACTCTGAGAAATCCTGTCTTGAAAAAAAAAGTTTAAGTTATCTGTGGGTTGTCAGCATGGTCATGCGTGGGTAGACTCTCTCTGACTTGCAGATAGACACCTTTGGTGTTTCCACATTACCTGTTTTTGGTGTTCCTAAATAACAATTTATCTTTTTTTTTTAAAGATTTATTTTAAAATTATTATTATTGTCAGGTATCAATGGGAGGAGAGGTCCTTGGTTCTATGAAGGCTCCATAGATGCCCTAGTATAGGGGAATTGAGGGTGGGGAGGTGGGAGTGGGTGGTTGATGGAGGAACACCCTCATAGAAGCAGGGGGATGGGGGATGGGATGGGGGTTTCTGGGAGAAGGGGAAACCAGGCAAGGGGAAAACACTTGGAATGTAAATAAATTTAAAGAAAAATAAATTTTAAAAAAGATTTATTTTATTTATATGAGTACACTGTAGCTGTCTTCAGACACACCAGAAGAGGGCATCAGATCCCATTACAGATGGTTTTGAGCCTCCATGTGGTTGCTGGGAATTGAACTCAGGACCTTTGGAAGAGCAGTCAGTGCTCCTAACCACTAAGCCATCTCTCTAGCTTAACAATTTATCTTTTAATTAATTAAATTACTTTTAGACAATATCTCACTGTGTGGCCCTGGCTAGCCTGGAATTTGCCATGTAGACCAGGCTTGCTTCAAACTCACAATGATCTGCCTTCCTCTGCCTCCCCCATACTGGTAATGAAGATATACGCCACATGCCTGGATTACTTATTATTTATTTTTGTTACATTTATTTGTTTTTCTATTATCTATTTGTGTGTGTACATATGTATTTGTGGAGGTCGAAGGATAACTTTCTGGAGTCAGTTTTCTCTTTCCATCATGTGGGTCCTGGGAATTGAACTCAGGTCATCAGGCTTAAAGGCAAATAAGTGTCTTTACCCTCTGAGTCATCTTTCTGGACCTTCCTCTGTTTCCATAGGGCAACCAGTCAATCAATCAATCAATCAATCAATCAATCCTGCATTCAGGCCCCATCCTTATGACCAACTTAGTCTTCATTTTCTTCCAAACATCCTTGATCCAAATATGCTCACACTGCAGATTAGAGCTGCAGCACAATTCTGTGGATCAATGAAGGTACGTAAACTGAAAGTAAGAGAAGCCAAATATAATGGTGATGTACATGTGTCTGTGTATGTACATTTGTGTTTGAAAATGAGATTGATAAATAAATATAGATATATAGATAGATGCATAGATAGATAGGTAGATAGATGGATAGATAAATAGGTAGGTAGATAGATGGATAGATGGGAAGATGATAGAGATAGAGAGGTGGATGGATGGATTGATAGATGATAGATAGATAGGTAGATAGATGATAGGTAGGCAGGAAAATATCTAGATAATAGGTAGGCAGGTAAATATCTAGATGTACAGATGATAGAGATAGAGAGATGGATGAATCAATAGATAGATGATGGATGATAGGTACAGATGATAGATGATAAATAGATAGGTAGGTGGGTCAATAGATAGCAAGATGGACAGATGATAGAGATAGAGAGATGGATGGATGGATAGATAGATTGATAGATGATAGGTAGGTAGATAGATAGGTAGATATAGATAGATGATGGATGGGTAGATGATAGATATAGAGGTGATAGATAGGTAAATAGATAGATACATGGACAGATGATAGAGATAGATGGATGGATCACTAGATGGATGATAGATATAGATGGATGATGGATAGGCAGGCAGACAGACAAATAGTTATCAACTGTTGGGATAAGAATGAAATGAAATAGTGAATTCAGCTGGAGCAGTAGGTTGAGGGATACTTGTATTTAATTTTAGACATGATAGCTTTGAGAACTACATCAGACACTCAAGGAAAGATACTGAATAGGCAGTCTGATCTCCATGTCTTCTAGACTGAAGATGTAGCGTGGCAATTGTTGCAGTGATCCTCCTGCCTCTGCCTTCCAAGTGTTGGGATTCTGGGTATGTGCCACTATGCCTGGCTCGCTCTTTAATGAATAACACAATTGCCAAAACACAACTGACATACCAGACAA
>JADRCD010191619.1:6551-28190 GCA_019843815.1 Montemys delectorum | reverse complement strand
CGAGCACTGACCAGAAAAAAGGAACACCACAAAGGCCAGGCCTCTTCTGCTGGGCCAACTGGCACTTAAGCATAATGGACGAACCCATTAGGCTTTATGAAATGCCACTGGGAGAAGACAGGCATGGTGGTGCACACCTTTAATCTCAGCACTCGGGAGGCAGAGGCAGGCGGATCTCTATGACTCTGAGACCAGCTTGGTCTAGGATAGCCAGAGCTACAAAAAGAAACTCTTGTCTTGAACCCCACCCCTCAAAATAAGCCACTGGTGGGGCAAGATATACAAAAATTTAAAACAAAGTATATTTACAGCCATTTATTTAGCTGCCATCAAGATGACTTAGGGAGTCTCTGTTGGCACTGCCTGCACATGGTGCCCAGACATACATGCAGATAAAATACCCATGCACACAAAAATTAATTAAAAGTTTAAAAAACATTCATATAGACACACACTTACCAATAAAAAATAGAATTCGCATGCACCCACACATGCACACTCACTTACCAATAAGAGTTGCCAAAGAGCAATGAGGTACTGTTGGTGTGAACTTGATAATAACCAGATAGTCATCTTCATTTATTTCTTGAACTTCCACACAACTCTCTGTGACCACTTCCAGTTCTTCTAAAGTATTGGGCTTTTCTGGGTCCCGGATAGTTCGAATCAAATCTAGGGCATCAGAGATAAGGTGTTAAATTAAAATATGAATAGTCTGAGCGAAGATGATGATTCTTTTTTGTTTTGCTTTATTTGTTTTTGTTTTTTTTTTCTTGTTTGTTTTTTCAAGACAGGGTTTCTCTGTGTAGCCCTGGCTGTCCTGGAACTCACTCTGTAGACCAGGCTGGCCTCGAACTCAGAAATCCACCTGCCTCTGCCTCCCAAGTGCTGGGATTAAAGGCGTGTGCCACCACCGCCTGGCAAAGATGATGATTCTCATCTCAGTTGAAACACCGACTATTTTCAAAGATATATTTTGATTTTATGTGTATGTTCTGCCTCTGTATATGTCTGTGTGTTATGTATATGTAGTGCCCATAGAAGCCAGATGAGGGCCTCAAGATCCTCTGGAATGACAGCTGTGAGTGGCTGTGTGCTTAAGGAACTGAACACAGGTCCTCTGCAAGAATAGCCAATGCTCAGCCTTCTCTTCACGCCTGACGGACCACCTCACCCTAACTTTCTTTCAATCAAATATTTCAGTAACTCCCAAGTATCTGACAGAAATTTCTACTAACAGTTACCTTTGAGAAAACAATTTTCTTAGATCATTATTAGGCCATATCCAATTCAAATCCATGGGAACTATGAATGAGGAGAATGTGAAGGGAGCTCCAGAGGAGTCTTGGTTGGAGAGAAGGTGGGATTAAACCTTTGAAAATGAACAGCTTGCCATTCGGTGGTGGCGCTCGCCTTTAATCCCAGCCCTTGGGAGGCAGAGGCAGGCGGATTTCTGAGTTTGAGGCCAGCCTGGTCTACAGAGTGAGTTCCAGGACAGCCAGGGCTCTACAGGAAAAAAAAGAAAAAGAAAAGAAAATGAACAGCTAGTCAATAAATCACATTTAGAATGAAGGAAAGACCCACCAGGCGCTTCCTGGAAAGAACAGAAAAGAAGGGTGGGGCCCAGCCACCAGGGCTATTTCACAACTAGCCTCGGGCAACAGGGACTCCTCAGGAGACTTAGAACACGGAAGTGTGGAGGACAGTGGTGTGCTGTCAACAGCTAATTTACTCACGCTAGCTGCAAGACCCAGAACCAAAGAGAAGAGCTAGAGACGCCCACTGAAAAATTCAGCTTAAAATTAGCACATGACAACAGGGACAGAGTCAGGACAAGCAACTACGTCATTTCACAGGAACTAACATGTGGCAACTCTTTGCATCTGGAAGACAAGCATAGAGAAAAAAGGGAGATGACTCAGATTTTAAGCTCAAGTATTTGGGAGACCAGTATTAAGATTTAAAAAAAAATGGGCCATAGAAGCTAACTGGAGAAGACACCGAGCTTTAGCCAAGCCTGAAGACCCAAGTTCCATCTCCCAGATGCACATGGTGGAAAGACTCATAGCAAATTAGCTCAATTTCATAGGCAGTGATTTTGGAGGTGCTTCAGACAATGGAATGTTCTAGTAAAGGGTCAACAGCTGTCTAGTAGTACTAAGTGCACACCAAGGCTAGAGTAGTTGTTGAACTCATAGAATCCATCAAGAAACATTTGGCTGGATATTGCGGTTACCGTGAATGCCTTGAAACAAAAATGCTGTCTGGGCCCTACACTAGGCATTCTAATTTAACTGGTTTAAAGCATGGCCCAAACAGCTAGAGTTCTTAAAACTCCTCAGATTATTTTCTTAAAACTTTGTTGTTGTTCTCTTTATGTTTAAGAATGTTTCGCCTACATGTGTATGTATGCACCAGGTATATGCCTGGTGCCCACAGACATCTGAAAAAGGCTCCAGATTCCCTGGAACTGGAAGTTAGGATAGTTGTGAGCCACCATGTTGGTGCCAGGAATCGAACCCTGGACCTCTGCAAAAGCAGCAAATGCTCTTAACTGTTGAGCTATTATCTCTCCAGCAATCTCAAGTTACTCTTATATGCAGCCTAGTTTGAGATTCCTTGGTGCAAAGGGAAGGAAATCCACAAATAGATCCTTGAAAAGCTGGCTGCGGTGGCACATGCCTATAATCCTCGCACTTGGAGGCTGAAGGATGAAAATTTTGACTTCTAGGCCATCCATGGCTACATGCTGAGACCCTATCTAAAAAAGAAAAGGACCAAAACGGAAAAGCAAAGAAGACTAGAGAAGGGAAAAGAGAAGTCTTTAACCATAGCAAAGGCTACAGGAAGAAAACAAGTGGAAAAATTTGAACTCAAGGCTATCCTGGGCTACATAGTAAGACTCTCAAAAAGAAAAATGGGCCAACATGAAGAGAAAAGCAAAGAGAATCAGAAAAGAAAAGCCAGAGGTGGTCAACATTAAACACTACAGGACAAGTCAGGCTAAAGTGGTCTTGGATTTGTTATTCGACAAGAAAGCAGTTTGGTAAAGAAGTGAGGTGCAAAGCGGGGAGCCAACAGATCAGAGAATGCAGGAGAGTGGGGCAGAAACTATGGACAGAAGCTAGAATCTTGACAAAGATTAGGGACATTTGAGTTTGGTTTTTAGTTCAAATGGAAGGGAGATCAAACTGTGAATAGAGAAGCAGAAGAGAAGGGGATTAAGAAGGCTGGGCCTCGAGGCAGTGGCAAGAACACGAGGTCATCCTGCCTTAAGCCTATGGGAAAAAAATAAAATAGAATAAAAAAGAGAGTGATAAACGGAGGGCAAGAGACAGAAGCAGGTCTCAGGTGAGTGGGCCTGGGTTCTCAGGAGCCTGGCTCTGTTCTATTACTCATACCTTGCCCAGTGACCTCAAAAGCAGCCAAGAAAATAAATCCATCAAACTTTCCTTCCCTGGACTATCTTCTGGCCTTACTGATAAAATAGAAAATTTGAAAATACAGACAGGAAAGAGGGTTAAAATTGCCCTTCACTTAGCAGGCTATTATGAGATTTGGGAAAGCAGGTTTCCCTCTCCTATCCTAGGCTTCTCCTTCTAAACTTCATTTGTAAAAGCTGTATTATGTTCTTTGAACACTACCAAACCCTGAAATTAAACCTTACCCCTTATTAAACACCTCGAGCTTTCTAGTGATTTGAGATGTTTGATTTCTTTCAAAAGATATCAAGTTTGTTCTCACATTACTCTTCTAATCTCCCCTCATCCCCAACTAAATTTTTGTTGCTCTGTACTGACATGAAGGTCTGCTTTTCCAGAGGACTCAGTTCTCAGCACCCACAACTGGCAGTCCACAATCTCCTGTAAGTCCAGCTTCAGGGAGATCCAACACTTCTGGCCTCCATGGACTCACACAAACTTTAAAAAAAAAATCTTTTTTAATATTTAAAAAGATGATTCTTTCATTTATATTTAAAAGTATCAATGGGTGGTGGTGGTTGTGAGATGGCACAGTGGGTAAAGAGGCCTGCCACTAAACAAGCCTGACCTCCTGGGTTTCCATCCCCGGGCCCCACCTGCTGGAAGGAACTCTAACTGACTCCAGCAAGTTGTCCTCTGACCTCCATATCTGCACTGTGACTTGCATGTGTACGTGCAAACATGCACAAAGTAACTAAGCATAATAAAAGTCACTTAAAACGTCAGTATTCAGTTCCAGTCTACTATCTAAAGAGACAGCCAAGCACACCTCCACTTGCAGACACCATCAGGTGCCTCCTTCTGGACAGTTAATTCTGTCTCCTCACCTCCATATTTTACTCTAGTTCTTCAGCTTGTTCGACCTCTGACATATCCAGGTTCCAATTACTCTTCAAGGCCTAACCTAGAAGTACCCAGTCAATTTATCTTTCCTCTGAGTGTCCGTATCACCTACTTAAGCTCATGACCGCATTGTGTTCTTGCATATGTAGGTGTCATTCAATACAAGTTTGAGGACTAGAATTATCTCTCTTGCACAGTGGTATCTCCGTCCCAGGAAGTTTCCAGACGCTATACACACAGAGGTAATGGTATGACAGGAGTGTCTTGTGGAGACAGCACAATAGTAACTATCTTTTGCCTGGGGTTAAGTCAGCCTTGCCTCTCTACCAAGAGATAAGGAACCTGATTAGCTCCCCAGGCCATTCCATCTTTGGAATCATTCTTTCTGGCCTATAATCCTTACCTAAATTGCATCTGTATGACCATCTCTCTTAGTGCTACATCTAGGCCTTTTCATTTTCAAAAAATAGGGCTAGTGGTGGAGCACACTTAATTTGTATGAGACTCTGGATTTTCTCCCCAACCCCGATAAATAATACTACAAATGGTCAATGGAGGGAAGAGAAGGGCTGGGGCAGTAGGGTCAAGAGTGGAGAAGGAAAGAGCTGGGGAGAGAGGGAGAGAGAGAGAGAGAGAGAGAGAGAGAGAGAGAGAGAGAGAGAGACAGAGAGACAGAGAGAGACAGAGAGACAGAGAGACAGAGAGAGACAGAGAGAGACAGAGACAGAGAGAGCACAAAAACAGGCATTACATTTGCAATCATAAGATTGGTTTTCTCTGTTCCTTACTGACAATGTGACCCCCAGGGTACTTGTTAAACCACCACCTCCTGATCTGTACAATGAAGACAGTCACTCAAAGTGGAGAGTCTCTTTGCACATACTTAACTGTGTAAGAAAAGTGTAAATTTAAAGCCTCCCGCTGAGATGCCTATCCCTACCTCTTCACTTTTTATAGATTCTGTAACAGAACAGAGTGGCTGTGACCTTGGGCCAGTCCCCAACTCGGCCATTAACAAACAGTGGCCTCAGTTATGGCGGGAGGAACGCGTGTCCAGTAGCTAAAGGAGGAAAGGCTCTCGAGTAGTGAAATCTTAGGCATGCTTTGCTCCTTGACCACTGTAGGCTCATTCTGCTCACACCTCTTGACATAGTCCCTAGAGCAGTAGGCAGTCCAGGGGAACGAAGCGTTTATGAGTTCCAGGCTCAATTTCGCTCCAGGTTTAGGAATAGCCCGACATTGCTGTGTGACTTAGGACCCGGAAGAACACGCTTCCCTCTAAGTCTGGTAAAAACCCCAAGTGTCCACTCCAGCCCAAAGGTGAGGCCCTCCTCCACCCCCTCTCCAATGCTGCCTCTCAAAAAACGTCAAATAGTGCTCTGGGTAAATTACCATAAACTTCTAGCGCTTTCTCTTCCATGATCCGGGGCTGCCAGGCAGCTCCGTGCTCAGAAAAGCCTGAGAGCCATAGGACCCTGCTCAGCGTCCAGGAAAGCAGCCCAGACACTCGCTCCATCCTCACGTTCCGCCATCCCTGGCGACTGTCCCAACCGAGCCACCGTCTTTCCGCAGCCGACCTCGAGAGATAACTTCCTGGTCTTCAAATAAACCAAGACATGTGTAAAGGTTTAGGGGAGCAGAGAATAGGCGGGACTCAAAATAGCAACGCGAAGGACCTAGGGAAATTAACTGTAAAGACTACATGTCCCAAGATGCTTTGCTCGATTTAGCCGGCACAGAAAAAATCCTTACGGCCGGTTAGGCGCATTGCATTCTGGGATGTCTAAGGGGGAGGTAGCGGAGCGGCCGCGAAATGCAGATGGGGCTTGTAGTCTCAGCCAGAGGATCGTGTAACGGACTGTTACGCGTCACCAAGTGCCCCCACTCAGTTCCTAGGAAGAACTAAAGATGAATCCTAAAGAGGTAGGGGGAAGGAGATCAAGGTTACTACTATTGGAAGATTTTCTGGAACGGAGACTCTTTACAGCCACTTCCAAACAAGTTTTTCTTACTTTCTCATCAGGCCGGAAGTGTATTTCCTTTGTGGTGAAAGGGGTTATTTTGGGAGACCAATGTTGATTGGCATGCCCACGGACAAGGAACACTTGGTTTTCTTATCTCCTAGAGACTTAGTCTAGTTCAACTTCTCTCCATGGGGACTATTTCTACCAACCACCACCCAAATTATGGCGAGAGAACTTTCTCTGTTCACTATGTATGGTAATAATAATGGAGATGACCATCCGACAAAAGCATTTTCGCTTTCTTGTGTTCATGGCTCTGATAAGTGCCAGTTACAGAGTTGATTGTGTTTCCACCTCAAATATTTATTAGATACTTAATTTGCCATACACAATGTGTAAGCAGGAATGTAAGTTACAAACTAAGACACTCTCCGGACCTTCAACCAGTTTACAGTCTGTAAGGGAATCCGCCCCTGATGTTAAGTTTGCAGTTGCAAACAAACAGCCAACTTTGCTAGGCCTGATGGCTCGTGCCTGTAATTCCAGTACTTGGGAGGAGCATCGCCACGAGTTTGAGGCCAACTTTGGACGCAGAATTTCAAGCCTGCCTAAGGTTGTTTCAACCAGAAAAGCAAACCATCTCTGTTGGTGTTAGTGGCAGGTTTCATCTCTGTGAAAAGAAAGGGTCATCTTTCAGAGTTAGCCCGTGATGATGTAACCTACGTTGTCTTTAAATTCTAGTTGACTCCGACTCACCAATCTATGATTAAGTCCCAGGAACTTTTGATCCAGTCCCAACAATATCCCTGCCATTTCACTTCATAGCCATCGGAAGTATAACCCCAAATTCTTAACGACCGAATTTAATACACGGAGATCTCCTCTTTTGTGTGAAGCCTGGCTTCTCCCCAAAGAATCGATAACTTCTTTTATTGTTGCACACTGTAACACTAAGTGTGTTTAAATTGTTGACTTACAAGCCTGCCTCATTAAACTGTAAGCACTCATTAAACCGTGAGCCAGGAGCTTTTGTATTTGTATTTGAAACGCACAGTAAGGTGCCAAGCTCGCAGTGAATGCCTCTGTATATATTGACTTAATGTTGTCCAGAAACTAAGTGGCAAACCTTCCTGCAGTCTTTTCAGACCTCCATCAAAAATATTTATTAAATCTCTCGAGAGTACTGTGCTTGGCATGAGCAGGTGGCATGCAGAGGTTTTCAAACATTGTTAGTCACAGACTTCTTTATTCAAACAAAACCTTAGAAGCCTGACAGATAGAGCCATGCAGGGCACAAAGACCCAAAGGAACTAGGCAGCCTCTTAGCTCCTCCTCTGCCTGGTTGGCCCGCCCGAGTGCAGCCTTGCGGTTCCCGGCTTGGATTGGCTGAGCAGCCGCCCAGGCCCCGCCCCAAGTCCCTCCCCCAGGCTCCGCCCCGACGGTCCCTCCGGGTCCGTAACGGCCCTCGCGCACCTCACACAGCTGGAGCGCTTTGCTCGCGGCACTGTCTATAAAGTTGTTGTTGCTGCTTCCGCCACGGGTGGAGGAAGATGGCGTCAGGAGGTGGTGGCTGTAGCGCTTCAGAGCGACTCCCTCCGCCCTTCCCCGGCCTGGATCCGGAGTCCGAAGGGGCTACCGGGGGATCAGAACCCGAGGCTGGGGACAGCGACACCGAGGGGGAGGATATTTTCACTGGCGCCGCGACAGCCGTGAGTTCCCACCCTTGGGGCAGCAGACAGGAAAGAGACCCCCAAAAGAGAACCCTTATCAAGGGTTCGAGGGCTTTGAGGATAGTGGGCCTGGTGGGAAGTCTTCAATCAACTCGGAGTCAGCAATCAAGACTCCAGGGCCCTGAGTAGGAAACGAGCCCTAGAGCCTGGCTGCCCTAGTTGGGGCGGGAAGAGACGATGAGGGGTGTGGTGGCTTCACCATGGATCCTTAATAGCCAAGAGCAACCCTAGGCCGCCCCCTGGCCCTGAGGTGTGGTTACCCCAGGGATTCAGCGGGCAGTTCTGCTGGTTGTGTCCTGGGCAGACAGACTTAACATGACAAATAAGAAAATGAGATGCAGACCCTCAGTTAGTTCCCTTGCCTTACTGCACCGAAAGTGGAAACGTGATCTAGGGTAGGACCATGTCCCGCCCACTGATCCTCCCGTTCTACCTAGCACTTCCTGGTCATTACCAAAAGCCCATTCGGGATCCTAGTTTATTATGAAAGTTAGGTTGTGACTCCTTTGATCTCTCGAAGAATCGGGGCAAATGCTGGTTGAGAGAAGACGCTGCCAGATAAATTACACGAGCCAGAAAGCTTTGTTTCTGTTAAAAGGATACATTAAAGTGCTTGGAAACAGATCTGTAAATGTGAAGGGGAAAGATGCCTCCCACAATAAATATCCAGGTTTCAAAAGTGAGCTAGCTGCTGGCAAAACAAAACCTTGTCTTTCAATGTGGAATGTCATGAGTTAACAGCACCAGGAGAGATGTTTTAGGCTGTTTTATGAGAACACTGACTCATACCACTTGGTACAGTTAGTTCCAGCTCAGAAATGTCTTCAGTACTGAGTCTATGCAGTTATCTTCCTTTCTTGGTTATTGTTTCTCTTCAGAGTGGCTAATCAGTATCAGACTGAGTTAAATAACCTTAAATTCTGTATATAGCATGTGTCAGAAAACTTGGAGGTGCTTCTTATGTCAGAAAAAGTTTAGATTTTGGAGGCTTTATTTTTACATGGCCATAGTTAGAATTTTACTATGTTGAGAAATTGAAGGCCATCATCCTAGCTTATAGTGGTTGCGGTTGCTAATAACAGCAGATTGTCAGCCGGGTGGTGGCGGCGGCGGAGGCGGCGGCGGCGCATGCCTTTAATCCCAGCACTTGGGAGGCAGAGGCAGGCGGATTTCTGAGTTCGAGGCCAGCCTGGTCTACAGAGTGAGTTCCAGGACAGCCGGGGCTACACAGAGAAACCCTGTCTCGAAAAACCAAAAAAAAAAAAAAAAAGAAAAGAAAACAACCAGATTATCATCCAATGATGTTTGTTACTCTGAAAAAGAATAACTTGCCGCTAATGTAGTCTTTATTTCTGTTTAAGTATCTTTATATAGTTACTCTCATAAATCATGGAAAACAGCTACTGTTAGTAACTTATAGGATGATAGATGAAAAACCTGAAAATTGAAGCTGGCAATAAGGAACTCTTGTCTAGAGTTCACAGTGAAATGCAGGAAGCTGTGATGTTATTGACCTCATCCAGTTAGTTGATGTAGGCATGATAGTTCTTAAGACTGTAGAAATCTCTTACCTTCTTCCCAAAAGTTGAGGGAGGGAAAGTCAGAATGACTTTGCTCTACCACAGAAAGCAGTTGCTGGAGTTAAACCCAGCTCTTTGGGAATGCTAGATATACATTCTACCACTGAACTATGTCCTTAGTAGCAAGCCATCTTTAGATTTGACCCAGAATACTAATCTTCAAGAAACCAAGGCTTCACTAAACAATTTTATTAAGCAACTATTAGCTATATTTTAACAAATTATAAAATTATGTTTTAACAAATGCCTTAGTTGTGAGACAAAGAATATAGAAGATTGCAGCACTTCTTCACAGTTATAGTTAAAGAAAAACACTGAAAAATTAAGAAATGAAGTTGAGCCTATTGGCACAAACCTGTAATCTCAGCTACTCTGTACCTGAGGCAGGGGGCTCTGTTGAAAGTTCAAGGTCAGCCTGGGTACAGGGAAGGTTACAAAGACTGGGCTTTGAAGTCTGATACTAATCTAGGCTGTTTTCTTGCTTTTTTAACTTTGGTTTTTGTTTTGTATTATCATTTGAGATAGGTTCTCAAGTAGCCAAAGTGGCTTGAACTCCTAATCAATCCTCCTGCCTCCACCTCTGAATGATAGGAGAAGCATGCACCACCAAACTCGATTTTGCTAGCTTAACTTTGGACAAAATATTCTGTTAGATACATTTCTTCATTTCCTGACAAAAAGAAGAGGTAAGTGCCTTGGTGTGGTAAAATCCTAACATTTAAGAGACCGAGGCAGGAAGATCAAGAGGAGGCCATCTTTGATTTCATGGGACATTGTCTTAGAAAACTAACTAACTAAATAAGGATTTGGGAATCCTAGTGAGTGGGCAGAGTAAGAGCGATAGGGTAGAATCTCTCTCCCTCTCTCTCTCTCTCCTCTCTCTCTCTCTCCTCTCTCTCTCTCTCTTTCTCTCTTACACGCACGCACACACTCCTGTCAGCAGAGGGGTGCTGTATTTACTACTGGTTTTATAAAGGTTAAGCTAGGATGTAAAATACTTGGAACAGTTGTTTCTACACAATAAACTGTTTTAGAGAGCTTGGACTGTTTTTGTTGATAAGGGTTTCAGCAGTCAAAACTACAAAACTGAGTGAGTTAGGAAACAAAGCTAATAATAAGATTGATTTTATCAGCTAAAAGTCATCAGAGTAGGCAGTTCATGACTTCAGTGGCTTCCTATTGTTTTAAGTTGATGTGTGTGTGTGTGTGTGTGTGTGTGTGTGTGTGAGAGAGAGAGAGAGAGAGAGAGAGAGAGAAGGGGAGGCCAGGTAGGGGGAGGTAGAGAGTCGTGTCAGGAGGGGGGGGGAGAGGAGCTTGAACCAGGCATCTGGAGCATTTTATTTAAACATTCTACCATTGAGCTACATCCCAGCCCAAATTAACCTTTCTATTGTGATTTTTTTTAACAGTTTAGAGGCAAAGAAATAGGCATTAAAGTATTGGGAAGCTGAGACATGTAGCATTTAAAACTAATTCATGTTATGCATATAATGTTCTGGACAGCTGCTGCTGTTAATCATCCCATCTGCTCTTTTCTACAGCCAAGAAGCCATGTCACTACAGAACAAAAATGGGATTTGTAATCAAAAGATAGGCCCATGAGGTACATCTCAAAATATATATACCATTCAGTTGACTAAGAGATCCTGAAATCAAAAGAATTCTAAAACAAATCAGAAGTCACTAATAAAAAAGTCTGAATCCAAATCTTTGATGTGAGCTTGAATCCTGATATTTAGTTGAAGCTTTCTTCTAGAGTAGGGTTGCTTTCTTAGTAAAACAAGGGACTGAATTAGAGCCATTGGCATTTTAAATTCTTGATGTTATGTTCAAAAGATGGAAAATTGCATGCAGGTTTTTATTCCACACATGACTTTGCTGGTCTGCTTGCTGTAAGTAAAGGGCTCACAACAGAAGCAGATCCTTTGTCCTCCAAAGTCCAAAGTCTTACCTGCTCATCTCTTCAGCAGCCTGCTAGGACCACAGTAGATCTCTCTTTCAAATAAAAAGAGAGAAACTAAGGTGGCTTTTCTTATGCTGAGAGAAAGGGAAAAAAAATATAGAGAAATGAAGTCATTGACTTAGATTTTGGCCAAACGTCAAACGTCATTGTCTTTGTTTGGTTTTATGTCAAGCCAATTAGGGTTTTTTTTTTTCTCATTATTCTGTTGTGAACTATTGACTAGAGAAAGGTCTGGAAAAATAACATGGGATAAAGAAGGAATGGCAAGGGATTAGAAAAGTCATGCTGAACAATTTGTCTTTGATTAATCTAATATTACAGAGCCATGTGCAAATGCTGAATGCCTGTAGTCCCAACCCTTGGGAGGCTGAGGCAAAAGGTCACAAGTTCAAGGCCAGACTATTCCATAGCAGACCCTGTCTTAAAACAAAAGCAACAAAAGACTTATTTATATATGCCTTCTGGTACTTAAAATTAAAAAGAGAGTATGATATGCTGTTATAAATTTGAATGTTTAAAAGTCTTAGGTAGTAGACCAGTAAGGTGCTTGCCGATGACCCTGACAACCTGAGTTTGATTCTAGCCACCCAAGAGAGAATTTAATCCTGAAAGTTACCCTCTACATATGTGCTACAATGCACACACACACACTAATATAATTTAAAATTTTAATTAAAAAAAAAAGCCAACCATTGGATAGCAGTGCCTCTTGATGAGCAGAACTAACATTTAAACAGGAAAGGACGTGGACTGGTTAGAACCCAACCCTAAATCTGTGATTAGTACAGGTTGTATCTTGGGGTTAGGGTATATGCAACTTTAACAAAGTTGTGATAAAAGCTAATAAAGTTAATGATATTTGTAATTTGTGTTAAGTATATTCACATAGCTGTAGAACAGATGTTCATGTTTTCATTGGACAAGTCTGAAACTCTGTACCCGTCAACAATACCCATTCACCTTTTCATTTCTAGTCTTGTTTCTGTGAGTATCATCCCAACCCAAGTTTTATGAACTTTTCCTTTGAGCCAGGTTCTTACTGCATTACCCAGGCCAGTCTCAAATGTGTAGGCTCATCTTACCAGGCTGATCCTCTGCCTCAGCCTTCTCTATAACTGGGACTACAGTCATGTGAACTCACTGTTACTTTATATTTATTTATTTATTTATTTACTTATTTACTTATCTCTTAGACAAGGTCCTATGTAGCCCAGTTTGAGCTTTCATTCTACAGCTGAGGATGACCTTGAACTTCTGATCCTTCTGCCCCTACCTCTGTGACCATTGTAGATACCTCATACACGTGTAATCCTAGAAGTTTGGTTTGGTTTTTGTTTTGTTTTGTTTTTGAGATAGGCTCTATGAAGGTGAGGGTACCCTCAGTCACACATCTTCCTGTCGTAACCTGAGTGCTGGGGTTACAGGCATGGAACACATACTGTCAACAGTGTGTGTCCTTTTGTGCAGGCTCATTTTGCTAAGGATGATATCCTCAAGGTTCATCCTTGTGACGTGTATCACTACTTTATTTAGGACAGATAATATCCCATCTCGTGTCTGATCTTTCTATCTATCCATATGCCATTAGACACTGGGTTACAATCTGGCTATTATGAAATGTGCTTCTGAACAAGAGTGTGCAAACATAAAATTCCTCTTCCACTTCTTTGAGATCTATTCCTAGTAGTGGGGTTGCTGGATCGTATGGTGACACTATTTTTAATCTTTTTTTTGAAGAACCTCTATATTTATATCATTTTACAGTCCCAACTCAGCTCTTTTTCAACCTTGAGTGCATATGGAATAACTTCTTTCAATCTGGACAGAATTTGGAAATTTTATTTTACAAAAACAAAAAAAGAAAGGAAAACATGAGAAGAGTGACAGTTTCCCTGTCAGTGTTTTAATTCTGCATTCTGTAAAGCGTGCACATGGGTGTCCCCCACGCTGAGCCTATCTTCAATAAATTTGCGAGTATATGTGTGTAAGTTCATGTGGGAGGGGTGGGCTTGTATGCATGCATGTGTGCATTCGTGTATGTGTGCATGTTTGTCCAGAGGTCAAGATCATGCATTGTTCCTCAGTCATCCACCTTGTGTTTTGAAACAGTTTCTCACTGGGACCTGGGACTTGTTGATTAGACTAGACTGATTTAGCCAGTAGCTCCAGGGATCTACCTGCCTCTGCTTTCCCAGCACTGGGAAGGCCAGTGTGCCACTATGTCCAGCTTTTTAGGTGGGAACTGGGGATAGAACTCAGGCCCTTATGCTTACATGGTAGGCATCTTACTGGTTCATCCATCTCCTTAGCCCTCTTCAGTAAATTTTTTTTTCTTTAAAGGGGTGGGGGTTTAAATTAATTAATTAATTTATTTTATGTATATGAGTACACTGTAGCTGTGCAGATGATTGTGAGCCACCATGCGGTTGCTGGGATTTGAATTTAGGACCTTTGGAAGAGCAGTCAGTGCTCTTAACCTCTGAGCCATCTCACCAGCCCTAAAGGGAGTTATTTATTTTCCATGTGTGTACATGTCTTGGAGGTTACATGTATGTGTGTAGTGGGAGGTTCATGCATGCCTGACTTTTATGTGGGTGCTGGGGATTGAACTCAGGTCCTCAGGTTTGAGTGGTAGGCACTTTACCAGCTGAGCTATCTCTCTAGCCCTCCAGTAAATTTCTTGACACAAACCCTACTTTGGCCTTTTTTAAAAATAATGGTGGGGCTGGTGAGATGGCTTAGCGGGTAAGAGCACTGACTGCCCTTCCGAAGGTCCTGAGTTCGGATCTCAGCAACTACATGGTGGCTCACAACCACTGGTAATGAGATCTGACGCCCTCTTCTGGTGTGTCTGAAGACAGCTACAGTATACTTACATATAATAAGTAAATAAATCATTTAAAAAAAAAATGATGGTGATGCATGAGGGCAGTTGTCAGAGGACAACTTTCAAGTCAGTTTACTTCTACCACATGATTGGGGGATCAGACTTAGGTCTGCCAGCTTTGTGTGGCAAGTGCTTTCATTTGCTGAACCATGCCTCTACCCTCTTGTCTAGTTTTAACAGGATTTCTGATACTGAATCCATTTTATTTTTTTAGACAAGATCCTGGCTCTGCCATTTGCTACGCAAAACAGGCTAACTTCTAATTCACAGAGATCTGCATGTCTGGCATCCTAGTGCTGAGATTAAAGCACTGCCACACCCTACGATGAGTATTCCTAGATTGGTGTATTGTTTTGTTTAGTTAATAGTTTAACCACTTAGAACTCACAGTAGTAAATAGTTACTTTGTACACCCTTTGTAGTACTCTAAGGGTGGAGACAGAAGGATAGGAAGCTCAAGGCCAGCAGGGCTATGCAGGACTCTGTCTCCGAAGGCAAAAGAAAAACCAAAAAAAGAGAGAAAGAAAGAAAAAAAGAAAGAAAGAAAGGTATCTTGTATGTCGTGGCTTCTTGTGGGAACACATTGTTTCAAAACAAGTGGTTAAATCTGCTTTGAAGTTTACAAGTTGGAGGTGAGGCGTGGCCTTTTAGTTCTAGCACTCAGGAGGCAGAAGCAGGAGGATCTCTTAAATTCAAGGCCAGTTTGATTCTCAGTCTTACTAATGCTTCAGTCTTTTATTTATTTATTTATTTATTTATTTATTTATTTATTTTGTGTTCAGACGCACCAGAAGAGGGCATCCGATCTCATTATGAATGTTTGTGAGCCACCGTGTGGTTGCTAGGATCCGAACTCAGGACCTTTGGAAGAGCAGTCAATGCCCGCTAAGCCATCTTGCCAGCCCCCAGTCTTTTTAATACAGTTCCTCATATTGTGGTGATCCCCAACCATAAAATTATTTTCATTGCTACTTCATAATTTTGCTACTGTTATGAATCATAATATAAATATCTGATATGTGACCCCATGAAAGGGTCATTCAAACTCCAAAGGGGTTACAACCCATAGGTTGAGAACCAATGGTCTACAGAGTGACCAGGAAAGCCAGGGATACATAAAGAGACCCTGTCTATTATAATAATAATAATAATAATAATAATAATAATAATAATAATAATAAAGTTCATTAGCTGAAATTCCGCATTCTGATAAAAAATTAGCTGATGGCAGCAATGTGCAATACTGTCAAAGATTGTTTTAATGATCAGCACAAATAATGAACAATCATTTTTCTGAAGTATAAAGACTTCATAGGTTGCTGGGCATGGCTTTGCACCTTTAATCCCAGCACTCAGGAGGCAGAGGCAGATGGGATCTCTGAGTTCAAGTCCATCCTGGTTTACAGAGTGAGTTCTAGGAGCCAGGGCTGTTCCACACAGGAAACCCAGTCTTTAAAAATAGATAGATAGGAGCCAGGCAGTGGTGGCACACACCTTTAACCCCAGCGCTTGGGAGGCAGAGGCAGGCGATTTCTGAGTTCGAGGCCAGCCTGGTCTACAGAGTGAGCTCCAGGACAGCCAGGGCTACACAGAGAAACCCTGTCTCGAAAACAAACAAACAAACAAAAAGATAGATAGATAGATAGATAGATAGATAGATAGATAGATATTATCCTATATATGTCATTAAATTGTTCTGGTATTTTACTTTTTTTAAAAAAAATTCAGCATTATAGAGAAAGTAGTTAGAAAGTACTTGTAGGAGAAGAGAGACTTTTCCAGATGACTAATAAGAATCCAACCTAAATTTGATTTAGAATTGGCGTATGGAGCATGTGAGAAACAACAAAGGCTGTGGCCAGACTTGTAGTGAGGGGCTTCAGCCTTTCTGCTCCCTCGGTGTCAGTTGACTCTCATGACTTGGCTGTTGGCAGCTAGTAAGGCTGGGAGCATCGAGGAAGAAAAAGAACACTAATTCCCCTCCCTGGGCCTCAAAGCCTCTCAGCGCTTTAAAGTAACTTTTGGCATGAATAAATCATGGGTAGCTGCTGCAGAGAGTAGCCACAAGTACCTCATCTCCAGAAAAAAGCCTGTTGCTCAGCTGTTTCTGGCTCAGGCTTTGCTTAGTCAGATGGCCAGCTGGGCTTCTTCACTCTCTTGAGGACAGATCTGATCTGGGTTTGCCTTTTGCATGGAGACGCTAATCCACCCTTTAGTGTCTGATCCTCCTGTAGTCGTCCTGATCCAGAAGTGGTTGGTTTGAAGTGAAGAAAAGGAATTACAGCAGGAATGGAGCCAAATGTTTGCAGCTCTATTTCAGCTGACCGGCCGGCCACAGCAGCCTTTGTACTGTGAGATCTCCAGTGGCCCTGATTGTGATCTTCCTTGTCTAGCAAAATGGCCAACTTCAGGCTCCTTCTCCACCTGTCCAGCAGACCTTCTCCTTTGTTCTGCTCTCTACTCCAGAAGGCCTTCTCCTTTGTGTGTGTGTTTTGGGCTCACTGTGTAGACCCAGTCTCAAAACAAAATACTTTAACTTATAAAATACATAAGCTCACAAAGGAAACCATTTATACTAGTAACGTGTTTCTCTGTGTTTTGAAAGAGTCAAGGTGGCCTTGAACTTAGGACAGTCCTCCTCCCTCAGCCTCTCAAATACCGAGCTGGTAAGCATGAAACTCCATACCTAGCTTAGCATATCCATTTTGATTATTTAAATAATAAAATCTAGAGGTCTAGTTAGTTACCACAGTTTTTAAATAAATACAAGCACAAATGATACTTTAGTATCTGTGGCAGTTATATCATACAAAAAGATCTACTTTTGGATTGAGGGTTGTGGCTCACTGGTGAAGTGCTTGCCCGATTCTAAGTTCTATTCATAGCACTTCAAAACAAAACAAAAACCATTTAGTGTGTTTCAACTACCATTGTTGCAGTTATGCTTTCCTTTATGAGCAAAGAAAATGGTACATTTTGGCCAGAGGTTAGGGAAAATAAAATTGTGATTTTTTTATTCCTATCCAAGTTCAGATACCACTGCCCTTGGAATTCTGTAGCTTGTGAGGCTCAATTCTGGGGAGGGGGGAGCTTAACTGTTTAGTTATTTACCCAGTTTGTAGATGCACCAAGATGCCAATGGACACAAAATGTTCATTTTCCCAAGTACAGGTGTAGCCACTGTTAAACATGGTTCTGGGAAAGAGAAGTCATTACAGATATTTGCTCCTAACACCTTCAGAAAAGAAGGCAGCCCCATCAGCATCTTGATTTTTACCTGGTACTCCCTATATGGACTCTGATAGGAATAAAAAAATGACAAATTTGCACTGTTAAACTGTTGAATTTGTGATAGTTTGTTGCTACTAGTAATAATACACTGATACTACCTCATTTATTTTTCCATAGTAAAGTTGGCAAGGGGAGCAGCATTTCATGGTAAGGACGACTCCACAGGCTGTTATGTGGGTGTGGCCCCTGGCATTGGCATACTCCTGGCCGTTCTTGCCACATTAGAGCAGAGTGAAGGCACAGCTCCTTAGCTCCTTAGCCTTACCCAATTACGTTTGTCTTTAAAAAAATAAGTACTCTAGCTCCATGGGTAACGTTACCTTAGCAGTGAACTGGGTTGGATCTATAAGTACAATTGGGGGTTGTCTTTTTATGTAGTGACCTAAATTTATCATATTTATTTATGTGTGTGTGCCTGTATATGAATGTGCATTTCCACTGCCCATGTCAGGGGACAACAGTCAGGAGTCAAACCTCTCTCTCCGCCATGTAAATTTCAGGGATTCAACTCATGTTCTCAGGCTTAGTGGTAGACATCTTCATCTGCTGAGCCATCTTTCCAGCCCGGGTTGGGAGTTTTTGACACAGGCTTTTAAGGTCTCTTAAATGTAATTCATAGGTCCTATGGAGAACAAAGAGAAGTTAAACAACAAGAGGAAGAATCACAACTGCTAACCTCACGGGAAGTTGCCTGGAATCCTAGCAGTGGTTTTTAGTCCAGACTGGCCACATCAGCCCTGAGGTGCCCACACCCACTTTGTAAGCTAAGGAAAGCACGCTCATGGCCTAGGCCTGAGAGTTTGAGGCTGATACTTGTTAAGAAATACCCATTTTCTCTAAACAAAAGTGTCCTCTTCTGCAAGATCGTTCTAATACCTCTCCAAGATTAGCATCGGCCCATTTCTCTGCTCTTATTTTAATAAGCAGGAGCTTTTAGACAGGCTTATCAGTGGGACCCCTTCTAGCGGCCAAAAGGGGTAAGCAGGTATTGGATACCCTAGCTAGGAACTCTATCTGTTGACAAAAGAGAACATTGCTTTCATAGGGAGATAACAGGATAGAGTTTCCTTGGCTTTATTTACTACAGCTACTACCAGAACTGGTTCCTCTTTTGAAGGGATGGGTAGCTGTAGCTTACTATCAAGGAACTAGAATGTTTTTGAAACAAGGTCTTTCCAAGTAGTTGAGTCTAGGCTTGAACTTGCTATCCTCCTGCCTTAGCCCTCTGAGTGCTGCGGGTACAGTGGCAGCAGCTCTCAGCTTGTGAGTCATCACCCCTTTGGGAATCAGACAACCTTTTCACAGGAGTTACATATCAGGTATTTACATTACAATTCATAACAGAAAAACTACAGTTATGAAGTAACAACAGTAGAAAATAGTTTTATGGTTGGAGGTCACCACAACATGAGGAACTATATTAAAGGCTCAAAGCATTAGAAGGTTAGGAACCGCTGGATTGCAGAGATGTGCTACCATGCCTGCTTACTAAAGTCTTAAAAGGATGATTTATAAATATAAAGCATTAGTAGTATGCTATTCAGTATAATGTGTGTCTTTCCCTTCTCCAAAAATAAGTCATCCTAGAATTCTACCTGTCCAAAACTAGCTTTCTTAAAACAAAGTTTTACACAAATTAAAAGTTAGCTTTGGAGGCTGGTAAGATAGCTCACAGATTAAGAGCAGATTTTGCTCTTGCAGAGGACTTGAATTTGGTTCCTGGAATCCTTGTGGGCAATTCCAGCTCCAGGGAATCTGATGCCTCCGGCCTCCACAGATACTACACACACAAGCACATACCAACTTACAGACACACACAATACACAAAACTAAAAATAAAAAAAAAATCTTAAAATTTTTGAATTAGCTTTTAACCTTGCATATAACATATGGACACTGTTGCGATGCCTGGGTAGGTTCTATTTTGAAGGCAAGCGATTATAGACCTCTCTCACCAGCATACTATGGAGATACCATGCACATGTGTGTCCTCCTTCTTTCCTTAAAAATGGTTCTGGCCCAGTTTGGTAGCATGCACATTTAACCTTAAACTTGGGAGATGGTAGCCAGGTGCTGTGAGTTTGAGGACAGGCAGCCTGGGCTACTTAGTAAGATCCAAAGGTTTGTTGTTTTCTCTTTTCTTTTCTTTTCTTTTTTTTTTTTTTAAGTGACTTTGTTCAGTTTGCTCAATTTTTTTGTTCTTGGTTGTAAGTTAAACTTGAGAGCATTGTTATGCCATGAAGACAACCTGAACAATAGGCTTTCCTCATTCTGTGTATGTGAGGTGTGTGTGTGTGTGTGTGTGTGTGTGTGTGTGTGTGAGGGGGGTGGGGAGAAAGAGAGAGATTGACTAGACCAGCTGGCCAGTAAGCTCCCAGGATCCTCCTGTCTCTGCCTGATCTTCCCTGTCCTTAGCTTTTTAAATGTGTGTTGAGAATCTGAAGCTGAGCCCTCATGCCTGTGTTGTCAGCACTTTACCCACTGACCCATCTCCCCAGCCCTGAAAAAGATGTGTTTATAAATGTACTATAAATGGCACTTTTGTTCAGTTGTCCTGAGCTCAGCCAGAGTATTGCGTGCGGGCCCCAGGGAACCTGTGAGAGCATTTTTTTAGCCTTGAGGGTACTTGTTGCCTAGCTCACTAATAGCACAGATCTTGTTTCAATCACAGTTTCCATCAAGCTTAGGTCTGGGCTTGCCTTGGATGGGCAGAGGGAGAGGTGCAGGTGGCGGATCTCTGGTTGTCTCTTAGTAGCTTTTTCATCTGGATCTGGGCTTGATTAGCAGAGCGATGACAAACTGCTGTTCTAATGCTGCTTCATAGAACAGTCTTAATCTCAAGCCTTCCCAGATCAGGTGGTGGATCAGAAATGGAGAGCTGGATTTATTCATCTGCATATCACAGGCATAGATTCTTTTGGATTTTTAAAAAGGAAATTGTAACAGGGCCTTTCATATTGCTTTTGTTTCCCCTGTAGTCCCCTTGTTCTGGTACCCACCGAGTTTAAGCTCCCTGAGGTTTCCTTCTGAAGAGGGCTGGTACCAGTGAGAAAGAAGTTAAAAGAGCTCAGGTGGCTTCTGAGCTCGCCTTGAGTGAGAGTGAAGGAAGGAAGCGGGTCAGTCAGTCAGTCAGTCAGTTGTGTAGGAAGGAGACCAGTGGTTGGAGGCAGGAAGTGCTAGTTTTGTTTTCATTCTGTTTCTTTGTCTTTTGGTAAGTCTCTTTTGTTCTTTACAGTTGGGAGCAGCTACAGGAGGGGCCACCTTCTCTGATAGATTAGTATAGTGTCTGACATCTACCACTGAACTTCATTAGCACAGAACAGCCCAGGAAGGCTGATTTGCTAATACAAACCAAATGGAGCTAAAATTTTCTTTCCTTGAAAAGAGAGGCCAAATATGGTGAAGAAGCTGTTTGCATGAGAAACTCAGAGAATATCCCAAAAGATCTGTCATTTCACTTTCTTCTGGATCCAAGAAGGCCTGTTCAAGGAACAAATACCCTCAGACTTGTTAAGGGAACGTTTTAGGAAAAGTTCCTTAAGTCAGGTCTTTTAACTGCCTTCGCCTTAGGGTCTGACTTCAAAGCCCTGCAGTAGCATAAACTGGCTTTCTGTAGATGGATGTGGCACAATCCAGCTTTGTTCACTCTGGTACCGGCCTGGGGAGCTTCCCTACTCTTGTTTGTGACTCTGCCCTGAGCTTTTAATAAAGGCCAAGGGCCGACTGCTTTTTCACTATGTGCCTATTAGACCAAGCATGACTGGGCTTATTCTCTGGCCTACCATTAGAGTGTGGCTAAAATTTTTGTCCATGTAAGTTGCAGATGAAAATCAATGGTACTCATAAGCAGCATTAGACAGTGTTATGTCTCCCTGTGTCTATAAGGTGAGTTAGGACAC
>JADRCD010191617.1:0-14210 GCA_019843815.1 Montemys delectorum | reverse complement strand
TCTATGCCCCAGTGTAGGGGAATGCCAGGGCCAGGAAGCGGGAGAGAGTGGGTGGGTGAGCAGGGGTATAGGTTTTTGTTTTGTTTTGTTTTGTTTTGTTTTCTTTACCCTGGAAAGGGAAACCGGGAGAGGTGATATCACTTGAAATGTAAATAAAGAAAATATCTGATAAAATTATTATGTAAATCTTGGTTAAAAAAAAGACATTGTCTGATAACTGGTGTTTTCTACGAATCAACTAGAAAAGAAGTTATAGCTTTCAAAAGTAGTTAGCAAGCTGATTGTGCATGTCAGTACAAAATCTGTGTAGAATGTAGTATAGAGACATGCTAATCTACTACTTGAATATCAACCGGTGTTTAAGGGAGACACTTGCAATGGGGCATCTGGGTAGACTCATAATTGAGACACTTGAACCCCTTACTTCTGGGAGCCTCACTTATAAAAGAATGGATTCAGTGTTGAATGAGAAATTGGACTTCCCTTCTTTGAAGGCTGTCTGAAGCAGATGCATAATAAAGGCATGTCTGCTCTTAGCCAATCCTGCTAGCACTGGTTCTCATAGTTTGTAGTTTCTTAGGTTGCGTCTGATTCGGTATAAGGTAAGACTCAGTACAGTATGATTCATACTCAAAAGAACTACACATTTTTGCTAAAATGTCTGCTGGCAGGAACCTGGTTGAGTTTATATGAGAATAGATTTTTTTTTTAGTTGCCAGACCAAGGCCAAATACAACATTGAATTTATTGATATTGACCCATAAAGAGTTGGGATGTATTTTGCTGTCATGTTCAGAGTTAGGTACGCTGCAGTAGATTGATCCTATTAATCTTTTTCCCTAACCAAACCATAACTATAATCCTGGAGAAGATACTGTGATTTCTGTCTTTGCAAGGCTTTGAAAAATACGCTGTGAGAGGAACTCTGGCATTCATGAAAGAAATGTGGTAGTTATTAGCTAGAGGCAAATGATGGTGATGGGAGATTCTACCAGTGAAATAATGCAGACTGTGGCCCTCCACAACGGCCAGTTAAGTGTCACTTAACTATTAGAGACAACGTACCACAGTTGCTATAACTGGCGGCAGGAATAAGGCAGAATCAGGAAGCTTTTGTTGTGCTTTATACGGGAAGACTCGGAGCAATCAGAACCCATATGTTTTGTCTGGCAGTGCGAAGCACTCCTTTAATTTGCCCTACAATCAGATCCTTTTAGCTTGTATGGCAACTTTCAAGGTCACCTTGACCTACCAGATAAATATCTTTCCACATTTATTCCTTATTTACACAGGTTCATGGACAGAATATAGTGAGACCGCTACATAATATAAAATCTAAGAAATGCAATTCATTGTAATTTCTGCATGCTTGTATCAGTTTTGAGTTATGAAGGTGGAGTAGAATAATTTCAACAGAGGTTTTGTGCCTTTTAAAGCTTAAGAATGTACTGTTTGCTCCATACAGATAAGGTTTACCTGCTATGTTGTAAAAATGTAGAAATGCTGTGGACAGAACTTGAGTCCTTATGATCATTCCCCATTTTCGCTAGCTTAAATTCAAGTATATTATGTTTGCCTGTCTGTTGATTACTTTTAGATCTGGTTAATTTATCATTATTCTGGCTTTAAGAGATGAGAGTCAAATTCGCTGGAAGAAAGATTGGAATAGATTATCTTCTACAGAAGGTTGGCTCCTTGGCTTCCATTTTTTAAAGTATATTTTGAAGAATTGGCTCACCAATAACACTTTGCACATTACTGATATAATGCAAAATTCATTCTGATGATTAAGATGTAATCTCATGCTTTAAATCATTAACATTAATTATATAAAGATTTCATTAATATTTTAAAGGTCTATTAATTTGTAAAATTTAAAAGTAACACACATTTGAAGAAGAGATACAAATGGCTAAAAAAACAAATGAAAATGCTCACTAATACTAATCATCAAAGTATATAAATAGAAACTATAAGGAGTATTCTCTCTCTTAAGTTGTTTAACGTTTCTAACATAGAACACACGACCTGCAGACACATTCACACTCTACGAGGAGACATTTTCTTGCACCTCTTATGGTGGCCATTATAATAAATAAACAAACAAACAAATGAGGAGATTTCAGTGGGCTTATGGAGAAATTAGAATGCTAATGGATATTGCTAGAAGAAAATGGTAGAGATGTTTTAGTAAACAATATGGATGTTCTTTAAAAATTAAAATATAAAAGTAAGACTGTCTGGATGGTCAAGCCCATGAAGATACTGGCCGTCTAGCTTGACTACCTGAGTTTGATCCCTAGGGCCCACATGGTAAAAGAACAGAACCAACTCTCTGTAGTGGTCATCTTTCGTCCTCATGCCTGTACTGGAATTTCTACCCTCCCCTCCCCCCCCCAGTAATGGATAAATAAATGTGGTAAAAATATAGCAATCATATGATCCAGAAATCTCATCCAAAAGAACTGAAATCAGGATTTAGAAGAGATCTTAGCACTATTGAATTCATCGCCGCACTATTTGGAAAAGCCAAGCTGTGTGATCAGCCTCTAGAAGACGAATGGCTTTTAAAAGAAGAGAGTGATAGGTGTGGATGATATAGTATCACACAACCATTCTGTATCATGACAAGACATAAATGAGCCTGGAGCATTTTATGCTGAGTGCAATACGCATAAAGGCAAATACTACACCATTTCACTTAAATGAGTTGTTTAAAACCAATCAAAGCTGAACAATCAGAGGATTGTGTTACCTGTGGCTAGCAAGAGAGGAGATTAAGTGTCATGTATTTTCAGCCAAGGAAAATGAATATGTTCTAGAGATCAGGATCTGCTGTCCAACTCATGCCCTATACTCAACTGCAATGAATTGCACGTCTAACCATACTTAAAGTAGTAGACCTCACATTAGCTGCTCTGAGCACAGCAGTGATTAGGAAGTAGTGCAGCTGGGCATGGTGGCCCGTGCCTTTTGATCCCAGCACTCAGGACAGGTGGATCTCTATGAATTTGGGGCCAGCCTGGCTGACATAACTAGTTCCAAGCCAGCCAAGGGTAAATATAGAGATCTTGTTTCAAAAATCCAAATAAAAGAAAAAAAATGTAATGTAATTTATTATACAAAATTGGAAAAGAAGGGATGGAGATATGGCTCAGTTGGTAGGAGTGCTTGATATAAAAAAAGCATGAGGAGTCAAATTTACATATAACATCAAGCATGGCCATGTGTACTCATAACTCCAGCACAAGAGGATCACTGGGGATTGCTGGCTTCCAATGTAGCCAAAAAATGGTGACTTCGAGATTCAGCAAGTGACCCTGTCGTCTCAGGGAATAAGGTTGATACCTGAGATTCTCCCCTGGCCTCCACCTCCACATGCAGGCACACAGACAGATAGACACACACACACAAACAAAAGATGGAAAATATTTTAAAAATAATAGAAAAAATAAAACTCTTTAGACACTCATCTATGGAAAAACCATTGCTCATAACACTGTTTCTTTTTCAGTAGTAATTTTAATTTTAAAATACTAAATAAATAAAGCATTGATACATTCATTTTTTATTATTTCTAGAATAGCCTCAAATGTACTATTTGTAAATATTTAGTCAATAAGTAATTAGTTGTCATCTGCCCTTTATTCATATGAAACATAAGGTTATATTTTTTTCTGAAAATCAATAAACATATCTAGGACAGGTTATTATTTTCTGAATTATTGAAGTTTTCCTGGAGATAAAATTGTTTTGAAGTGATTAATTCTTTTCATTATCCTCCAAGCTTGAATACTTACTACTTTGTTCTTTTCTTCACTATTCATAATTATATTCATAGTTATTCATAACTTCTCAAGGAAGTAGAAACAACAACAACAACCATTGTTACTATATTTTAACATACCAGTCACCCCAAGCTTTGCTCTAGCCTCTTATCTTTCCTATGGGATTCTATATATCTTCTTCTTTTTTTTTTTTTTAAAGATTTATTTATTTATTTTATGTATATAAGTACACTGTCGCTGTCTTCAGACACACAGAAGAGGGCATCAGATCCCATTACAGATGGTTGTGAGCCACCATGTGGTTGCTGGGATTTGAACTCAGGACCTCTGGAAGAGCAGTCAGTGCTCTTAACCACTGAGCCATCTCTCCAGCCCCTCTGTGTGCCTTCGTGGAGTGAACATTTCGTGTTGGAATGCTTCCCTGGGGAGGTATCTGTGGTTAAATCTCACTGTCACCTTGAGTAGACTTAAATCACCTTGTTACTACTCCTTGGGGTGTGTTTTTGAAGGTGCTTCCAGAAAGCTTCGACCAACAGTTTCTCTCACTGAACCTAGAGCTTGCAGGTTTAACTGGACAGGATAACAGGCACATGCTGTGACCATGAAAGGCTTTTTTTTTTTTTTTTTTTTTTTTTTTTTGTAAATTCTGAGTATTGAACTCAGGTCCTTGTGCCTGTATAATAAGTAGTTTACCTAAACTGAGTCATCTGCACCGTCCCTGATTCAACAATACTTATTGATAATCACTTGGAGCATAGTACTACATTTACTTACGAGAAAGGAAAAAGAGAGAGAAATGGTTCCAACTGTGGATGTAGAAAATGGAATAAGGCAAGAAATGTTTTGGCCTCTCTCTATGTAAATAACTTATGACTTAATCTTAAATGTCTTTGAGTTAGTTATGATCTCTCCCTGAGGTAAGCCTATTCTAGATCTTAAGAGAAGGTGAAAATGAAAAGTATGAAAGATATAAAAATAAGTTTTTATGACCCCTAGCAGACTGAGCAGAACTAAGAATGCAGGTCAGCAGGCTCAGAGCTCTGGGTTCCAGGAACTTGGCTTAACTCAGAGCCTCAGGGTTCTGAGGCAGGTTCCTGAGACCTGCCCCTCCTGGCCGAACTACAATGAGGAATGAAAGTCAACTGGTTCATGAGGCTCTCCACTCTGCTGACCCGTAGATGAAGATTACATTCCTACAATGAATATGTTCCCCTCCCTAACTGACTGAATACCTTGGATTGGAATTCCCCCTCATTCTCCCTAGTTTGTGGTTTTCCCCTTTAAATACCCCCAGTTCCTTGTGCTCGGGGTCGAACTCCTCTGGCCTGCTAGGCTACGTGTTCGACCCCAGATCTGGCTTCCCTTCCTCCCCCTGAATAAACCTCATGCGGTTGCATCAAGATCCGTCTCTGGTGAGTTATTGGGTGGTTGCATCATCCCGAGACTTGAGTGAGGGTCTCCCCAGCTCTGGGGGGTCTTTCAAAACAAAGCCAGTGAAGGACCCAGCACTGACTCAGGAACTAGAACCCAGGTGTATGATTTTGGGCATCCTTCATCCTTTGTATTGCAATGCCAATATTAATCTGATTATTATACTCCGGTCAATGATTTGACCTTTAAAAACACATGCAAAGTAAATAATATTACTAGTTTGAATTACCCCATAATCCTTAATAAGGTGAAGTGGTGAAATGTTACAATGTATTGATTTCGCCACTACAGGGAAACTGGTGCCCCCTCTGCAGTCACACTTCCTTCTTTTCTCCTTTCTTTCAATTTATACCTCAATGTTTTCTAAGAAAAGGATTAATGAAAGCCCCCAGGATGACTCCCAGGATAGTTAAAGTGTAATAAAACGATATTCAAATTTCCAACTAAATATATTTCTTGCCTTCAGACGGTGAAGTTAACAGTACTGTTAAATGAGGGGGAAAAGAAATCCATGTAAGTGATATATGCATTTGGGTCTTATGTGAACAGAACTTTATTAATATGCATTTCCAGTAGCTTGACTTTATTTGATGGCCTGTCTTCTGGATTCACCCGCAGTTGCTCTGCATAGCTTCCCCTTGATTCCCACTGCTGGATGTGAAATTCCATCGTGTTTACTGCAACGTATTCTTCCTTTGTATTGTTGACAGACATTTGAGGTGTTTCCAGGTTTTTGTTTATAATAAAAAAATACTGGTATCGGTATTTATGGCAAGTATTGTGGTACACACATGAGAACATTCTGGAAAGAGGTATATATTTCTAGGATTGTGATGACTAGGTCATCGTAAGAATACATCACTTTTATTATGTAATGCCATATTGTATTTTCTTGAGCATTGTACTGATTGATGTACATTCCCAGATGCCATGTCAAAGATTTCATTTGTTCTACAAGTCACATCTTGCATTTAACAGCTATCCCATTTCAACTCTTGACAATCTGATAGCTCATGTAACTTTACTTTGTAAGCCACGAAGTTCTTGTATATTTAAGTCAACCATGTTTTCAATTATTTCCCTCTCCTGGACCTATTTTCTACTCCGCTATCTTTTTGTCATTGTTGACTATTTTTCTTTGGACTTCATTAATTTATTTATTCACTTTATATCCTCTTGCTCTCCTCCCAGTCCCACCCTTACAAGCCCCTCCCCCAACTACCCCTTGCCCTGACCAGCGGGCAGTTCAACAGGATCCTAGGGCAGAGGAGAGGGAGACCAAAAGAGACAAGAGACACGAAGAACGAAAGCAAGACAGTTGTCTGATCAAGCTGCAAAAATTTTACTTCAGGGATGGCAAGATAAGCACAAGCAGGAGAAAGCTTCAAGGGAGGAGGAAAATCCCGGGGGAAGAGAGGGGGAAGATCCTGTGACAAGAGAGGGGGAAGAAAGGGAGGGCTGGTGGCAATCTTCAGTTCCTGGAACCAAGGGTCACAATGTCCTCCACATCCACAAATATTCTGTTAGACTACACATGTTCTCTCAGGGCTGTAAGTGTAAGCTAGTAATTTTTCACTAGACCATTGTTAAGGCCGTGGCTCCTGACACCCCTTTCCTTTTCTGGGAGAGTGGAAAGGCACCTGGGGTACCACCCCACGCCAGGACTTCCAGTTCCAGCAGAACTAGGCATATTCTCTCCCACTGAGGCCCAACCAGACAGTCCAGGTAGAGG
Organism: Montemys delectorum; assembly: GCA_019843815.1. Taxonomy (NCBI): domain Eukaryota; kingdom Metazoa; phylum Chordata; class Mammalia; order Rodentia; family Muridae; genus Montemys; species Montemys delectorum. Next base: position 7,259 of record JADRCD010191617.1, on the reverse strand, counting down.
GAAGGAGATCCAATGACAGGTAACAGAGTCAGAGACAGTCCTGGCTATAATTGTTGGGGTCCCCCACGAAGACCAAGTGACACATCTGCTACAGATGTACAGGGGGCCTAAGCACAGGCCCTCCATGCTCTTTGGTTAGTGGTTCAGTTTCTGTGAGCCCCCATGGGCCCAGGTTAGTTGACACTGTAGGTCTTCTTGTGGTGTCCTTCACACACACACACACACACACACACACCTTGCTTGCTTAATTCTTCTCCACTCTTCTACAAGACTCCTGGAGCTCCCCCTGATGTTTGGCTATGGGTCTCTTCATCTGTTTCCATCTGCTGCTGGATGAAGCTTATATTAAACATATATTCTGATAACTAATCACTTGACAGAAATTTGCTATAAAAATCTTTCATTTCATTTGGGCTTATCCTTTTGCTTTTATTTTTATTTATTTATTTATTTATTTATTGCACATCCTCAGTTTATTTATTTTTTTATTAGATATTTTCTTTATTTACATGTAAATTTTTCCTTTCCCAGGTTCCCCTCCAAAAAACAAACAAACAAACAAAAACAACAAGAACAAACCCCTTTTGCCTCCCCCCTCCCCATGCCTGCCACCCCACCCTCTCCCACTTATTGGCCCTGGCATTCCCCTAATCCTTTTGCTTTTAAAAGTGACTGTGCACACACTCTTTCATTTTTCTCTTTTATTGAAAAGATTCTTTTTGCACACAATAGATCCTGATTATAGTTTCCCCTCTCTCTGTACAATACATATTAAATTTTAGTGCAAATCTATCATACTTCTACTATATTTTGCTCTTAGTTAAGAGTCTCTTTTGTCCTGAGACATTAAAGATAGCCTTGTATTTTCTTGAAACATATTTTATTTTTAGCCACTTATGCAATTTTAAAAATATGTGTTTTTACATGGTATGCATCTCTGATAAGTCGATATTAGCCCAGAAGATCGGAATACACAAAGCACAATCCACAAACCACAAGAAACTCAAGAAGAAGGAAGAACAAAGTGTGAATACTTCCTTTGCCTCGGGCCAGCCAGTCTGAGCCTCCGTCAACCCGAGGGGAGGAACAGGGTCCTAGTCAGGTAGACAAGGCGTTGTCGAAGAAATGACAGACACAGAACAAGGAAGTGTTGTAACTGAATGCAATTTGTACAAAGTAGAAATCAGGCTTATATGGTATACAGAAAACAGGGCAAACTACAGAAGTTACGTAGGCAGGAGATGGCTACATCAAGGTCATTAAGATCAAACAGCCAGGTGCAAGGCAGAGGAGCAGTGGTATCCTTCTTCTTGGGCTATTTTGGCAGCCCCGAGATAAATTCTCAGGGTCTGTCTGGGGCAAGCAGCTGAGGGTCCTTGAGAATATCCTTGGCTATAACATAGATAGATAATTAGTGGGGGAAGCCCTACAATTTCTAACTTCTCTCTGGCATGTAAAACTATTTTGTCTTGTGTGAGATTGCTCTGATAATAAGTGCCTAACTGCTATCTCTAACTCTTGAGACACCCTGTCTGGTAAGATAGCTTCTTTGTAGAAATTCCAAGCTAATTTACAGCTAGGAAATCAATTAGGATTATTGAAACACTGTGGAGGCCAGGAAATAATGTTCAATCTCAGTTTAGCTAATACGAAATATTTCTTAGGGCACCTTTATGCCTGAATAAAGAAAGCACGAAGATCTCTCCACAGATTATAGCAGAGATCAATCTGGAACACGTCTAAGTTAGGGGATGTCAGTGACTGACTACCTCAGGAGGCTGACTCCTTTTGAAGTATATGACTCAGTTCTGTGATCGGGTTTTTAGGCCTGTCCTAGACACAACTGAAGTAGATGAGTTCTGTGTGACATTCCTTCCTTCTTAAAAGGGGAAACAAAATACCCATGGAAGGAGTTGTAGAGACTAACTATGGAGCAGAGACTAAAGGAAGGACAATTCAGAGACTGCTTCACCTGGGAATCCTTCCCATATTCAAGCATTAAATCCAGACACTATCATGGATGCCAGCAAGTGCTGGCTGACAGGAATCTGATATAGCTGTCTCCTGAGAGGCTCTGACAGTACCCGACTAAGACAGAAGTAGAGGCTCACAGCCATCCATTGAAGCACAGGGTCCCCAATGAAGGAGCTAGAGAAAAGACCCAAGGAGCTGAAGGGTTTGCAGCCCTTAGGATGAACAACAATGTGAACTAACCAGTACCCTCAGAGCTCCCAGGGACTAAACCACCAACCAAAGAGTACACATGGTGGGACTCATGGCTCCAGCAGCAGGTGTATAGCAGAGGATGGCCAAGTCGGTCATCAATGGGAGGAGAGGCCCTTGGCCCTGTGAAGATTCTATGCCCCAGTGTAGGGGAATGCCAGGGCCAGGAAGCAGGAGGGGGTGGGATGGTGAGCAGGGGGAAGGGGGAGGGAACAGGGGTTTGTTTTAGTTTTTGTTTTTTTACTTTTCTTTTCTTTTCTTTTGGAGGGGAACCTGGGAAAGGCGATATTGTAAATAAAGTAAACATCTAATAAAAAAAATTAAAATATGTGCTTTATCTTGAGAGCACAATTTTACTTTTTATGTAGTTGTCCAATTAGAGTATTGTGAAGTCACATATCATAGACTTGCTTTAATGACTTGAATAGCCAAAAGTCACTTCCCTGGGTCAGGCTCAGCTGTATTCTGCTATATGGTTATAATTCATGTGGACCTATTGAACAGAACATTTGAGATGGAGAAATCAAATGTATTGCAGGTTTTAAAAAGTCTCAGAAATCAAATAGCAATAATTGAAGTGACAACAAAAGAAATATGAGAAACTGTATAGAACTCACTTTCTTTTGTGAACAATTGAATGCAGGAGCAAAGTGAATCCCAATATGACTTCACTGATTTTAGGAGGAAAGGTTTTTTTGTTTTTGTTTTTTAAGACAGAATTTTTCTGTCTGCCCTGGAACTCACTCTGTAGACCAGGCTGGTCTTAAACAAAGAAATTTGCCCACTTCTGCCTCCCTAGTGTTAAGATTAAAGGCCTGTGCCATCACCGCCACCACCACTGCCTGGCTGAGAAAAGATTTTTTAATAATGTTAGACCTCAGGATAGAGATTTTAGAACCAATTGTATGTATTTAGTAATTTAAATCTGTTGAAAGGATGTTTGAAAGGAGTTTGGTTGGTTTCTCTATTCTTTTTTTTTTCTTTTTTTCTTTTTTTTTTGGGGGGGGGGTTCGAGACAGGGTTTCTCTGTGTAGCCCTGTCTGTCCTGGAACTCAGTCTGTAGACCAGGCTGGTCTCGAACTCAGAAATCCACCTGCCTCTGCCTCCCAAGTGCTGGGACTAAAGGTGTGCGCCACCACTGCCCAGCAGTTTCTCTATTCTTAATTGCTTATAAGAATTCTTTATACATTCTCGATACTATTTCTTCTCCTAGAGAATCTTAAACCTGAAAATTATGAGAGAAAGACCAGTTCTACAATTGTTGAACCAAATCTGAAGCAAGCTTTAATTAAATACTGGCCAGGATGTAGACCCCTGGAGCTCCCAGTGATTCGACAACCCACCAAAGAGTACGCATGAAGGGACCAATGCCTCCGGCCACATACGTGGCAGAGGATGGCCTTGCATGATGATGACATCAGTGGGAGGAGAGGCCCTTGGGCCTGAGGGTGTCCAATGCCCCAGCATAGGGGAATACCAGGGTGGGAAGAAGGGAATGGGTGAGAGGGTGGGGGAGCACCCTCAAAGAGGCAGAAAGAGAGGGGAAGGGGATGGGGATTTCCGAAGGGGAGACCTGGAAAGGGGAAAACATTTGAAATGTAAATAAAGAAAATGTCCAATAAAAAAAGAAATATCAAATTAAAATATTAAATACATTAAAAAAAATACTGGGCAGGATGATGGACTCTGGTCATATCCATTCCTGGGTTCCTAGAAATTGGTAAGGATTCACATTTTGCCGAGGCTTAAAAAGGCAAAACTGTAAGGCTATAGATTTACCAACAGATCCAACCAGGAGCAAGCATATACCCTGACGTACTTGCTGCCTGTGTAGCTCCTGTCTACATCCAATCCTATATCCAATCAGGGGCAAGTGTACCTCCTGGTGTATTTCCTGCCTATGTATCTCCTGACTACATGTGATCAAGCACACCTGGTGCAGTTGGGTCAAACAAACTACTTGTTTAGGGGACTGAAAACATACTAAACAGCCTCTAGCATTTCAGGAAGATTCTGTCCTTGGGCAACAGGCTAGCAGGTTAGAAGCACTTTTGTTTCATGGGTCTCTTCACTACAGTAATCAAAACTTAAAACATAACTTTGGCTCTCACAGGATATCTCTTAGTTTGCCTCTGTTGGTTTTAATATTTTTATGGTGTCCTTTGAAGTATAGAAGTTCTAAGTTTTATGTAGTTAACGTCATCAATAATTTATCTAATGCTTGGGTATCTTTTTAAGAAATTTCTGTACCACGAGGTCATGAGAGAATTTTCTTATGTCTAAGTATAATTTTACTTGTTCTTAAATATCTTTTAGATATTGATTATTATTGATGGCATTGCGTGGAGATGTCGACAGCATTATCCTCATCACCCCTCTCTTTTTCTCCTTCCATTTATCTTCCCTCTCAGCACTCTTACTGTAAGAGTGGGAGAACTGCCTAAGGAAGACCCCAGATTCAAATAGCAGGAAAAAGCAAAGAGCATTTGTTCTGCAGAACATCCAACACGCAGGGCTCAGCTATTCTTACAAAATGGCAACCCCAGATGAGCTTGCAAGCTTCTTTTTAAGAGCATCTAAGACAATTTTAGGGTTGGTTAGGTCTTTCTTCCTTCCTTTCTTTCCTTCTTCCTTCCTTCCTTCCTTCCTTTCTTTTTTAAAGATTTATTTATTTATTTTATGTATATGAGTACACACTTTAGCTGTACAGATAGTTGTGAGCCTTCAGCTGGTTGTTGGGAATTGACTTTTGGGCTCACTCCTCGCTCCAGCCCAAAGATTTATTTATTATTACAATAAGTCCACTGTAGCTGTTTTCATACACACCAGAAGAGGGTGTCAGATGGTTGTGAGCCACCATGTGGTTGCTGGGATTTGGACTCAGGACCTTTGAAAGAGCAGTCAGTGCTCTTACCCGCTGAGCCATCTCACCAGCCCCTGGTTAGGTCATTCATATGTGATTGGCTAGGTAAGCAGCAGTTGCACTAGTACATTTCTAATTGGTTGCTATATTAGTTTTTACCATTTTTGGTTAGGCCTTAGAAAAATTCCAGGAACTGTCTTAGTCCTGGGCTGTCTGTCTTCCTCAGCTAGATGTCAGGACTGTTTTGATTAATAGGTCATTATCTGTGATTTTTCTGAGAAACCTTGCCTGCTTCCTTGGAGAACTGTAGTTTAGACCTAGTTACAAAATGAAGTAATTGTCAGTCAGACTTATCATCATTTTCTCTTGCTATCCTGTAAGTCCCTCTGTAGACCAGACTGGTCTTGAATACAAAGATCTGCCTGCCTCTGCCCCGAGTGCTAGGAATAAAGGTGTATGCCACCGCTAACAGGCTACTTTCTTTTTATTTTAAAATCACCTTTTCAGCATCCTTTCACTTTCCCTTTATATTTTCAAGCATATTAAAATGTGTAATATTTATCCTTTATTTTATAATTACAATATCTGAAGTTGTAATTTTGTTATCTGTGGCTTCTGGTTGTTTTCCTTGAGGTAATTTGTATCCTTGTAGATGCTCTGAGTTTTGGCTATATGTTTGTATGTTTTAGAATTTTCACTGTGGTATCTGAGATCCATATTGACAATTTTTACTGCCAGTGAGTATTTATTTACATCTGCTTCTGTTCAACATGGGGGCATAGGCAGTGGATGGCATGGCAGGGCATCTCCCTACACAGAAACCTAGAACTTCCTTCATGTGCTCTTTTGCCTTTGCTAGAAGCAGGCTCATGTGAGGACTTGCTTGATAATGTGAATTCCCCTACACAGTTCTGTGTTCTATAATAGGCAACTTCTTTACAGTCTTCTGTTTACTCCTAGGTCATGAACAACTTCAAAGCTCAGGCATTTGGCACTGTTGACTTAAGAATTCTTATTAGAATGCCGGGCGGTGGTGGTGCACTCCTTTAATCCCAGCACTTGAGAGGCAGAGGCAGGTGGATTTCTGAGTTCAAGGCCAGCCTGGTCTACAGAGTGAGTTCCAGGACAGCCAGGGCTACACAGGGAAACCTTGTCTCGAAAAACAAACAAACAAACAAACAAACAAACAAACAAAAAGAATTCTTATTCGAATTCTGCTACTCTGGGAGAATGCATCTCTCATGATTTGTCTTGTCTGTGAATGTAGAAGCTCAGACTTACCTTCATGGGCATCTGTCCTTACAGAAAAAGATAGATTCAAGCTCAACACACCTCACTAGATTATTACTATTGAAAAGGAGTAACTAAAGCTTGGGACCTGTGCTGGCCAGGTAGAAGAATTATAAGCCTGAAAATCCAGCACAAGCTTGCCCACATAGGCCTGGGAATGAGCAAGCAAGCTGTTGAATATTCTGGGAACTAGCAGGCCAAGAAGAGATAGATAAGACATGCCTGGGTGGGCTCAGGCAAGCAGGGACCTGTCTGGACAAGATGACCCAACTGAATGATGAGGTATGGTTAGAGGCCAGCCAGATGCCCTGCTGCCTCAATACCACCCTTAGTAATTTCCCTATGCTCTGATCTGCACCTATTCTAGCTGGATTTGAATTAGCCAATTATGTATTGCTATGCTAATTCCTTTGTTCCCCTAGACCTCCTTCCTATAAAAACCCCTAACCCCTGAGCCTCGAGGTCAATTCCTCTGTCTCTTGCGTGAGATATGGGTCCACCCGGACCTCCGATATTAAACTACCTCCTGTGTTTACATCAAGATGGTTTCTCGTGTTTCCTTGGGTGCACGTTCTCCTGGGACTTGAGCGAGGGTCTCTCTACAGGGGTCTTTCACTATCACTGAGTGAATGAACTTTCTAACATATCAGTATCCTTTAAAATAACTATGGCAGAGCAATTTCTTAATATGCAGAAGGCCCTGAGTTTGTTGCCAATCACTGAGAGAGAGAGAGGGAGAAAGGGGAAAAGAAGAGAGAGAGAGAAAGAGAGAGAGAGAGAGAGAGAGAGAGAGAGAGAGAGAGAGAGGCAGACAGAGACACGGAGTTAGGCACCTGGGAAAGAGCATTGAGGATCCTTTGTGAACAGAAGATTACACAGATAC
>JADRCD010191615.1:0-28993 GCA_019843815.1 Montemys delectorum | reverse complement strand
ACGATTAACTAGGGAGGTTGCTTATAAGAGAACAACAAAGAGTGAGACTGAATGCTTTGCTTGACATTTGCAACTCTTGTATCAAGTTTGAAGAAGAGGACTTTATAAGTTACTCTTTCTTTGATATGAATGCTTTTCCAAAATATCACACTAATGAACCAAATTCTTACCCTCACTCAATGTCTGTGCCACCCTCCAAGCAGAACCATTGTTCATTGAAACAGTTGGTGAATGACTTTATGGATAGACCATCTTAATATACACACCATTTCTTAAATGAATGTAACCTGTTCTCTGTGGGCTGAGAATAAAGTCACTCACTCAAGTCAAATAGCTTTGACCATAGCAGGAAGTCCACATCCAAAAATCGAGCCTACAATTCACTTCTTGGTGCAGCAGAACTATCAACTCTCAGCTTAGCTACGATGGAGGTAAAATCCTTTGGTGATGTGAGGGTCATTGAAGTACAGCCTTATTACAATGAAATCCAGTGTCTAAAAATTGTTCTTATTTTGGGCTTGTACAGTAGTAAGAGCCAAGATTTTAAACTCTACTAAATACAAAACAAACAAAAAGACTTTATATATTTATGTTCATTTAGGAAAATACCAGTAGTGATGTATTATTTTGAAGTATACAGTTAATATGTTTGGAGTTATTTAAAATTTATATTGAGAAAAATGTATTTTCACTATTGCTGTAGATGAGGATCTACATAAGACTGTTAATTTGATTGTTGTTTTACATCAAACAACTTTTATAATACTTATTTGTATTGTTATGATATTTTATAAACCTTAAGAAATATGACAAAAAAGATATTGTAGGAATTGAAGGGGGGGTCTCTGGGAGGAGTAGGTGTACAAAAGGGAAACAAGAATGTGATTTAATTCTATTTCCTCAAAATATGTATTTAAATGTTAACAAATTGAGGTAAATTTAAATCATGTAACTTTTGTCATCATAATGCAATAAAAGTTTTAAAAAAAAGAGAGAAACTAAACAGAGACACAGTAAAACTAAGAGAGGTTATGAATCAAATGGATTTAACAGATATCTACAGAACATTTCACCCTAAAACAAAAGAATATACCTTCTTCTCAGCACCTTGTGGTACCTTCTCCAAAATCAACCTCATAATTGGTCACAAAACAACCCTCAATGGATACAAAAGATTGAAATAATTCCATGCATCCTATCAGATCACCAGGAATAAGGCTAGTCTTCAATAACAGCAAAAACAACAGAAATCCCATATACACATGGGAACAATTCTCTACTCAATTATAACTTGGTCAGGAAAGAAATAAAGAAAGAAATTAAAGACTTCCTAGAATTTAATGAAAATGTTGACACATCATACCCAAACTAATGAGACCCAATGAAAGCAGTTTGAAGAGGAAAATTCATAGCATTAAGTGCCCTGGTAAAGAAACTGGAGAGATCTTACACTAACAACTTAACAGCACACTTGAGAGCTCTAGAACTAAAAGAAGCAAATACACCCAAGAGGAGTAGAAGGCAGGAAATAGTCAAACTCAGGGCTGAAATCAACCAAATAAAAACAAAGAGAACAATACAAAGAATCAACAAAACCAAAAGCAGGTTTTTTGACAGAATCAGCAAGATAGATAAACCCCTAGCCAAACTAACTAAAGGGCCCAGAGACAGTATACAAATTAACAAAATCAGAAATGAAAAGGGAGACATAACAACAGAAACAGAGGAAATTCAAAAAAATCATCAGATCCTACTACAAAAGCCTATACTCAACAAAATTGCAAAATCTAGATGAAAGAGATGGTTTTCTAGATAGATACCATATACCAAAGTTAAATCAAGAGCAGGTAAACTATCTAAACAGGCCCATATCCCCTAAGGAAATAGAAGAAGTCATTAAAAACCTCTCAACCAAAAAAAGCCCAGGGCCAGATGGATTTAGTGCAGAATTTTACCAGACCTTCAAAGAAGGTATGATACCAATATTCCTCAAACTATTCCATAAAATAGAAACAGAAGGAACACTATCAAATTCATTCTATGAAGCCACAATTACTCTGACATCTAAACCATACAAAGACCCAACCAAAAAAAGAGAACTTGAGACCAATCTCACTTATGAATATCAATGCAAAAATACTCAATAAAATTCTTGTAAACCAAATCCAAGAACACATCAAAATCATCATCTACCGCGATCAAGAAGGCTTCATCCCAGGGATGCAAGGTTGGTTCAATATATGAAAATCCATTAATGTAAACCACTATATAAACAAACTCAAAGAAAAAAAATCACACAATCATCTCCTTAGATATAGAAAAAGCATTTGACAAAATACAATATCCCTTCATGTTAAAAGTACTGGAAAGATCAGGAATTCAAGGCCCATACCTAAACATAATAAAAGTAATATACAGCAAGCCAACAGCCAATATCAACTTAAATGGAGAGATACCTGAAGCAAGGGACAAAACAAGGCTGCCCATTCTCCCCATATTTATTCAATATAGTACTTGAAGTGCTAGCTAGAGCAATTAGACAACAAAAAGAGATCAAAGGGATATAAATTGGCAAAGGAGAAATAAAGGTATCACTATTTGCAGATGATCTGATAATATACATAAGTGACCCCAAAAATTCTACCAGAAAACTTCTCCCACCGATAAACAACTTCAGCAAAGTGGCCAGATATAAAATTAACTCAAATAAATCAGTAGCCTTCCTTTATAAAAATGATAAACAGGCTGAGAAAGAAATTAGGGAAACAACTCCCTTCATAATAGCTGTAAATAATATCAAATATCTTGGGGTAACTCTAGCCAAACAAGTGAAAGATTTGTACAGCAACATCAAGTCTTTCAAGAAAGACATCAAAGAAGATCTCAGAAAATGGAGATATCTCCCATGCTCGTGGATTGGCAGAATTAACATAGTAAAAATGGCCATTCTACCAAAGGCAATCTACGGATTCAATACAATCCCCATCAAAATCCAACACAATTCTTCAAAGACATGGAAAGAGCAATTCTCAAATTCACCTGGAAAGGCAAAGAACCCAGAATAGCAAAAACAATACTTAAAAATAAAAGAGTGACTGGGGGAATCACCATCCCTGACCTCAAGCTTTACTACAGAGCAATAGTGATAAAACCTGCATGGTATTGGTACAGAGACAGACAGATTAATCAATGGAATAGAATTGAAGACCCAGAGATAAAACCACACACCTACAGACACTTGATTTTTGACAAAGAAGGCAAACATATACAATGGAAAAAAGAAAGTATCTTGAACAAATTGTGCTGGTCTAACTGGCTGTCTGTATGTAGAAAAATGAAAATAGATCCATACTTGTCACTTTGCACAATGCTCAAGTCCAAGTGGATCAAGGACCTTAACATGAAACTAGATACACTGAATCTAACAGAAGAGAAAGTGGGAAAGAGCCTTGAACTCATTGGCACAAGGGAAATTTTCCTGAACAGAGAACTCCAATGGCTCAGGCTTTAAGAACAACAATAGATGAATGGGACCTCATGAAACCGGAAAGCTTCTGTAAGGCAAAGGACACTGTCAATAAGGACAAATCAGCAACCTACAGACTGGGAAAAAATCTTCACTAACCCCACATCCAATAGCGGGCTAATATCCAAAATACATAAAGAACTCAAGAAGCTAATCACCAAAGGGGAAAAAAAAAGAAAACAAGCAACCCAATCAAAAATGGGGTATAGAACTAAACCGAGAATTCACAACAGAGGAATCTTGAATGCTGAGAAACACCTAAAGAAATGTTCAAATTTCTTAGTGATCAGAGAAATGCAAACGAAAACGACCTTGAGATTTCACCTTACGCCAATCAGAATGCCGAAGATCAAAACTTCAGGTGACAGCACATGTTGGCGAAGATGTGGAGAAAGAGGAGCACTCCTCCATTGGTGGTGGGATTGCAAACTGGTACAGTCACTCTAGAAATCAATCCGGAGGTTCCTCAGAAATTTGGAAATAGATCTAACTGAAGATCCAGCAATATCACTCTTGGGAATATACCCAAAAGATGCCCCACCATACCACAGGGGTGCATGTTCCACTATGTGTACAGCAGCCTTGTTTGTGATAGCCAGAAGCTGGAAACAACCCAGATGTCCCACAACAGAAGAATCAATACAGAAAATGTGGTTCATTGACACAATGGAATACTGCTCAGCTATTAAGACCAAGGACATCCTGAGCTTTGCAGGCAAATGAATGGAACTAGAAAATATCATCCTGAGTGAGGTTACTCAGACACAAAAGGAAGTGCATGGTATGTACTCACTAATAAGTGGGTATTAGCCACAAAAAAGTGCTGAATACCCAAGATACAGCCCTCAGAACTCAAAATGGTAAAGGGAGGGAGAAGAAAGCAATCACAAGGCGGGAGGGAGGGACCTAGGAGGGAAAGGGGACAGGTGGAGGTGGAGAGGGGAACATGATTGGGTATTGGGTCAGGGAAAAGGACTGAAGCCCTGAGGGCCAGCAGAAAGAATGCAAACAGGAAATCTCAGGAGGTTGGAGATATTTGCACCCAACAGAAGGACAGAAGCTGCTGACCCCTGTGGTTGAATTAGAGGAAGAAACTGAGGAGGAGAATGACCCTGTAGGAAGACCAGCAGTCTAAATTAACCTGAACCCTCAAGATCTCTCAGATAGTGAAACACCAACCAGGCAGCATACAGCAGCTGATATGAGGCCCCCAACACAGCAGAGGACTGCCTGGTCTGTGTTTAGTCAGAGAAAATACTCCTAACCCTCAAGAGACTGGATGCCCCAGGGAGTTTAGAGGTCTGATGGGGTGGAGAGTAGGGGGTGGGGACATCCTCGGGGAGACAGGAGGCAGGGTGGAGGTATGGAATGTGGTATAGGGGTGTACCAGGAGGGAAATAAAATCTGTAGTTTAAAATAAAGAAAGAAAAAAGAAAAAAAGAAAAGAAAAAAAAAAGATTCTTTCCAAATTGGTAGGCTGCCATTTTATGTTATTGATGATATCCTTTGCAGAAACTTTGCAGTTTCTTGAGGACCCATTTATCTCTTAGAGCCTGAGCTATTGGTGTTCATTCTGTTCAGGAAGTTGTCTCCTGTGCCAATGTGTTGAAGGGTATTCCCCACTTTCTCTTCTATTAGATTCTGTGTATCCAGTTTTATGTTGAGGTCTTTAATCCACTTGGACTTGAGTTTTATGCAAGGTGACAAATATGGATCTATTTGCATTCTTCTACATGCAGACACCCAGTTAGACCAGCACCATTTGTTTAACATGTTTTCACTTTTCCATTGTGTGGTTTTTGTCTTCTTTGTCCATAGGGGACTTTTTTAGGGCCTTCTATTCAATTCCATATATCAACATGTCTGTCTCTGTACCAGTGCCATGCAGTTTTAATCAGTATTGCTCTGTAATATAACTTGAGGTCAGGGATGGTGATTCAGACTTCCTTTTATTGTTCAAGACTGTTTTAGCTATCCTTGGTTTTTTGTTTTTTTTAACATGAAGTTGAGAATTGATCTTTTAAGGTGTATAAAAAATTGTGTTGGAATGTTGATGGAGATTGCATTGAATCTGTAGATTGCTTTTGGTAAAATGGCTATTTTTACTGTGTTAAATCTACTGATCCATGAGTATGGAAGATCTTCTCATCTTCTGATATTTTCCTCAATTTCTTTTTCCAGAGACTTGAAGTTCTTGTCATACCGATCTTTCCCTTGCTTGGTTAGTATGATGGTTTGTAAATGCTCAGCCCCGGGAGTGGCACAATTAGAAAGGGTGACCCTGTTGGAATAGGTGTGTCACTGTAAGTGTGGGTTATAAGACACTTATCCTAGCTGCCTGGAAGCCAGTATTCTGCTAACAACCGTCAGATGAAGATGTAGAACTCTCAGCTCTGCCTACACCATGCCTGTCTGGATGTTGCCATGCTCCTGCCTTGATGATAATGGAATAAACCTCTGAACCTGTAAGCCAGCCCCAATTAAACGTTGTCCATTGTAAGACTTGCATTGATTATGGTGTCTGTTCACAGCAGTAAAACCTTAAGACAGAGTTACACCAAGATATCTTATTTGTGGCTGTTGTGAAGGGTGTTGTTTTCCTGATTTCTTTCTCGGCCTATTAATCATTTGTATAAAGGAGGGCTACTGATTTTTTTTTTTAGTTAATTTTGTATCCATCCATTTTTGCTGAATTTTGGGAGTCACTTACATACACTATTATATCATCTGAGAATAGCAATACTCTGACCTTTTTTCCAATTTGTATCCCCTTGATCTCCTTCTGTTATCTTACTTCTCTAGCTAGAACTTCAAGTGCTCTACTGAAGAGATTTGGAGAGAGTGGACAGTCTTGTCTTGCCCCTGGTTTTAGGGAATTGCTTTAAGTTTCTGTCTATTTAATTTGATGTTGGCTATTGGTTTGCTGTATATTGCCTTTACTATGTTTAGTTATGCACCTGCTCTATATTGCCTTTATTGTGTTTAGGTATGTACCTATATCCCTGCTCTTTCTACGATTTTTAATGTGAAGGGATGCTGGATTTTTGTCAAAGGCTTTTTCTGCATCTAAAGATATGATTTTTTCTTTCAGTTTGTTTATATGATGGATTATGTTGATGGATTTTTGTATTTTGAACCACCTCTGCATACCTGGGATGAAGTCTACTTGATCATGGTGAATGATGGATTGTTGTATTTTTGTTTGTTTTTTGTTTTGTTTTTGTTGTTGCTGTGTTTTTATATTCAGTTTGCCGGTGCTTTATTGAGTATTTTTGTATCAATGTTCATAAGGGAAACTGGTCTGAAATTCTCTTTGTTGGGTTTTTGTTAGTTTGGGTATCAGAGTGACTGTGGCCTCATAGAATGAGTTTAGCAATGTTCCTTTTCTTTCTATTTTGTAGAATAGTTTGAGGAGTATTGATATTAACTTTTCTTTGAAAGTCTGGTGAAATTCTGCACTAAAACCATCTGGCCCTGTGGTTTTTTGGGTTGGGAGACTTTTAATAGCTGACTCTATTTCCTTAGGGACTATAGGATTATTTACATTATTTACCTTCTCTAAATTTAACTTTGGTAAGTGTACTCTATCAATAAAATGATTTATTTCATTTATATTTTCCCATTTTGAAGTAAGATTTAATTATTCTTTGAATTTCTTCAGTGTCTGTTGTTATGCCCCACCCCCTTCCAACTCTGATTTTGTCTTTCTGCATTTTAGTTAGTTTGGCTAAGAGTTTGTCTATCTTGTTGATTTTCTCAAAAAAAAATTAGCTCTTGATTTCATTGATTGAATTTTTTTGTTTGTTTGTTTGCTTGTTTGTAATTGATTGGTTTCAGCCTTGAGTTTGACTATACCCTGCCATCTACTCCTCTGGGAACGTTTGCTTCTTTTCACTCTAGAGCTTTCCTGTGTACTGTTAAATTGCTAGCATGAGATCTAATTTCTTTACAGAGGCACTTAGTGCTGTGAACTTTCCTCTTAGCACTGTTTTCATTGTGTCCCATAAATTTGTGTATGTTGTGCCTTTTCATTGAATTCTAGAAAGTCTCTCATATTTTTATTTCTTCTTTGACCCAGTAATCATTGAGTAGAGAGTTGTTCTATTTCCATGAGATTGTAGGCTTTCTGTTTTTATTGAAGTTCAGCTTTAATCCATGATGACCTAATAAGGTGCAAGAAGTTATTTCAATCTTCTTGTATCTCTTGAGGCTTGCTTTGGGATGGACCATATGGTGAATTTTTGAGAAAGTTCCATGAGGTGCTAAGAAGGTACATTGTGTTTGGGTGAAATGTTCTATAGATATGTTGGGTCCGTTTGATTCATAACCACTGTTAGTTTCATTATTTCTTTGTTTAGATTATGTCTTGATGACCTGTGCATTGGTAAAAGTAGGGTGTTGATGACTTCCACTATTCATGTGTGGGGTTTGTTGTGTGTTTTAAGCTTTAGTAACCTTTTATGAATGTGGGTGCCCTTGCATTTGGGACATAGATGTTCAGAACTGAGAGGTCATTGTGGTTAATTTTTCCTTTGATGTGTACAAAGTGCCCTTCCCAGTCTCTTGTCATTACTTTTGGTTGAAAATCTTTTTTTAGATATTAGAATGGCTACTCCAGCTTGTTTCTTGGGTTCATTTGCTTGGAAAACTGTTTTTCAGCCCTTTACTTTGAGGTGATGTCTATCTTTATTGCTAAGGTGTGTTTCATGTAATGATGGATCCTGGTTATGCATCCACTCTCTTAACATGTGTCCTTTTATTGGGGAATTGAGTCCATTGATGTTGAGAGATATTAATGACCAATGACTGTTAATTCCTGGTATTTTGATGCTGATGGTGTGTGTGTGTGTGTGTGTGTGTGTGTCACTAGTCTCTAATAGCACAAAAGTGAGTGTTGAAGAGGTGCAGGAGAGGGGGAGGAAGGAGCAAGGTCCCAAGGACCACATCAACTAGGAGAGGAAGGAGAGACACATTAGGTGGGAGGTGGTGTGAACCAGTGGCAGAGGCCAGAAACTTGCACAGTAAACTACAGAGAAAGTATACCCAACCCAAGAGTGGGGAGCTACCTAAAGAAAGAAGTAAAAATTGGAGCAGCCTGTGGAGGTGCTGGGGTTTCAAAGCAATGGGAGCCATGGAAGGTAGATAGTGAGCTCTTTCCTCCCGCTACACTGGCCAGGGCTCTGCTTTCCCTTAAAAGAATCAAGAAAAGGAAGCAGTGTTGCCTAAGAAATAAAGGCCAGGAAGAGAACAGCAGAACACTAAAAGGTCTTTATTATTATTTTTTTTTAATATGGAGCAGTAGCAATGTGACTTGAATAAGGAATCATGTGGCAAACTGATTTGAGTATAGCGGACGGTGAAAGTCAAAAGTGCTGAGTGCCATCTGGTGAGCTCTACCGTAGCTGAAGTACTTAGCACTTATTCTCTGGAATGTTTGTAAAAGGATATGGAGTTGATGTGCTAATGATTGGCTTCCACTTATTACAGATTCAGCATGTTTGTAGTTTTCAAGTATAAGATCAAAAGGCTGCACATGTTAAAAAAAATCCCCAAGCCATGCATGGTGGTACATGCCTTTAATCCCAGTACTTGAGAGGCAGAGGCAGATGGATTTCCTTGAGTTTGAGGCCAGCCTGGTCTACAGAGCTAATTAGGACAGCCAGGGTTACACAAAGAGAAGAAGGAAAGAAAAGAAGAAAGAAAGGAAGAAAGAAAGAAAGAAAGAAAGAAAGAAAGAAAGAAAGAAAGAAAGAAAGAAAGAAAGAAAGAAAGGAAGGAAGAAAGGAAGGAAGGAAAGAAAAAAGGGAGGAAGAAAGAAAGAAAGAAAAAAGGAAGGAAGAAGGAAGAAAGGGAAGAGAGAGAAAAAAAGAAATTCCCATGCAATTATGTGAAAGTATGAAGGCTTAGCACTTGAGTATTTGTTAACTTTTATAATCAAAGACCTAAATTTTCTCCAATTAAAGAAAATTATCTTTCTTCTTAATTAAAAACACTGAGGTTGCTAAATATAAGGTCAATATTTAAAAATTGATGTAATTCCAATCCTAGCATGATGGTACATATCTGTAATCTAGTATATGGGAGGTGGAGGAATGCTCATGAGTTCAAGGTTGTCCTCAGTGACATGGTGAGTCTGAAGGCAACCTGGGCCACACTAAACTGTCTCAAAAGGATAGATGGATAGATGGATGGATGGATGGATGGATGGATGGATGGATGGATGGATGGATAGATAGAAATTATTTTCTGTCAATCATATGGTTAGAAATTATTAATATTTCCTCCCATGATTATTTTGTGTCCCCTTCTAAATAGGACTGAAGCATCCACACTTTGGTCTTCCTTCTTCTTGAGCTTCATACCATCTGTGAGTTGTATTGTGGGTATTCCAAGATTTTTGCCTAATATCCACTTATCAGTGAATACATACCATGTGTATTCTTTTATGACTGGGTTACCTTACTCAAGATGATATTTTCTAGTTTTACCCATTTGCCTGAAAATTTCATAATTCATTGTTTTTAATAGCTGAGTAGTAAGTACTCCATTGTGTAAATGTCTCAGATTTTCTGTATCTATTCCTCTGTTGAGGGACATCTGGGTTCTTTCCAGCTTCTGGCTATTATAAATAAGGCTGCTATGAACATAGTGGAGCATGTGTCCTTGTTATATGTTGGAGCATCTTTTGGGTATATGCTCAGGAGTGGTATAGCTGGGTCCTCGGGTAGTACTATGTCCAATTTTCTGAGAAACCACTAAACAGATTTCCAGAGTGGTTGTACCAGCTTGCAATCCCATCAGCAATGAAGGAGTGTTCCTCTTTCTCCACATCCTCGACAGCATCTGCTGTCACCTGAGTTTTTGACCTTAGCCATTCTGACTGGTGTGAGGTGGAATCTCAGGGTCATTTTGATTTCAATTTCCCTGATGACTAAGGATCTTGAACATTTCTTTGGGTGTCTCTCTGCTATTTGAGATTCCTCAGTTGAGAATTCTTTGTTTAGCTCTGTATCCCATTTTAATAGGTTATTTCATTCTCTGGAGTCTAACTTCTTGAGTTCTTTAGAGACTGAAGGAAAGGCCATCCATAGACTGCCCAACCTGGGAATCCATCCCATCTGCAGACACCAAACCCCAGACACGATTGCTGATGCCAAAAAGCGCTTGCTGACAGGAGCCTGGTATGGCTGTCAGAACTTGACCAGTACAGATGCGGATGCTTGCAGTCAACCATTGGACTGAGCCTAAGGACAGCAATGGAGGAGGTAGGAGAGGAGTGATGTTGAAGGGGTTTGCAACCCCATAGGAAGAACAACATTATCAACCAACCAGACTCCCTCAGAGATCCCAGGGACTAAACTACCAACCAAAGAGTGCACTTGGAGGGACCCATGGCTCCAGCTGCTTATGTAGCAGAGGATTGCCTCTTATCAATAGGAGGGGAGGCCTCTGGTTCTGTGGAAACTCAATTCCTCAGTGTAGGGGAATGTTAAGGTGGTGAGGCAGAAGTAGGTGGGTGGGTGGGGGAGCTCTCTCACAGAAGCAGGGGGAGGGGAATGGGGTAGAGGGTTTGTGGAGGGGAAACTGGGAAATATTTAAAATTTAAATAAATAAAATAATCAATAGAAAAGGAAATAGCAATATTAAAAACCTGGGCATTTTTAATTGTCACAGAAATTTACATCTGGGAATAAATATACCCAAATATTGTTTCCAGCTCCATTCCTTTACCTGCATGTTTCATGTTTTTACAGATGAATGAAATTCCAATGTGTAAATTGTGGGAAAACTCTGCTAACTAAGGTCGGAGTCTACCATTGACCGGATAGCCTCAAGGACTCCCTTGATGGGCAGGGCTTCTCCTTCACTGACCTTGTTTGGGGAATTCAAAAACCACTCACACCCTTACCTATATCTCATAATTTTAGTTAGGTTCCTTTCTTCTGATAAGAACCCATTCAGTGAGCACCTGAGGCTCCTGACCTGCTTCCCCATGCTAATGAGGCAGTACAATCCCTAAGCCTTCAGCCAGTGACCTTTGCCCATCCTGGCTGTTCCTACCCTCACTCCTCCAAATTATACAAGCCTTGAATCACCCCAAGTAAAGTTGATCTAACTCCTTGAAGCTGGTCCAGATGTGACCATTCACCGGCTGTACTCAGAGCTCCTGAACCCAAGTTGGTTGGCTCTGCTCCCATTGCCCTGTGCACTGTATCAGCTAACAAACCCTGAGGGCAGGGAGAGCCATGTAAATGTAGCACATTTTCACTATCCACTCATCAGCGGGTGAACATCTAGGCTTCTTCCATTTCCCAGCTATGGTGACTGGAGCGGCAGGGAATGTGGATGAGTAGGTACCTCTACAGGAAGGTAGGAGTTCTCCGAGGGGGAGCCCAGAGAGGAACAGCTGGATCATATGGTGCATTTAAATCCCACCAGTTTGCACTCCCACCAATGGCGGATAGTGTCCTCACTTCCCTGTAGCTGTGCCAACATTTGCTGTTAATCGGTTTTGATTGCTTTGTTTGGGAGCCAGGGGGTATTGTGTTGTTTTTTTATTTTAGCCATTATTACAGGGGTAAAATGAAATCTCAAAGTGGTTTTAATTTTCATTCCCCTATGGCTATACATGTTGAATATTTTTCAAAAAATAGTTTTTAACCGACTGTACTTCTTTGGGGAACTCTATTTAGTTACATGCCCTATTTTTAAAAACAGAGCTGTTTTCTTGGTGTTTAAGGTTCTTTTACAAGCTCTAGAGACCAGCACCTTCTCAGATGTACAGGTGGAGAGGAGTTTTTCCATTCTTTAGGCTTCCTCTTTACTCACTGACCGTGCCCTTTGCTCTTAGGAAGCTTTTTTGCCTCATGAGGTCATGATCATTGTGTCCGCTGTTGGTATTAATCCCTGCACCACTATAGTCTATTCAGGAAGTCCTCGCCTGTGCCGAAACATGACGTGGGTCCTAGCTTTGACTCTTTAGATGTGTTTAAATTGGCAGTTCTATGTAGGTGGGAAAAGTAAGGATCCGTCGTGGGGCATTTGGAGGGATGAAGGGGTGCATAACCCAGGTGGCATGAAGAAAGAAAAAGGAGCAGCAGGGGTTCTATGAGGTGGACTATGGGTGGGCAGGGACACGAAGGGCTGGGGGATGGAAAGCATCCCCCATTTGGAAACTGGCTATTGTAGACACTCCATGAAATGCATAAATGTAATTAATAAAGAGTTTAGTTTGAGTTACATTCCAGCGGGGGCGGGGAGGATAGTGCCCCTCTCAGACACCATGGGCTGTTAAACAAAAAGCCTGTACTGGGTATGGGTTACTGCTTTTTGACTTGTTGATCAATGGGGTCCCATAGTTCATCTCAAACATTATAGTCTATTGCTGTTGTTCTTTATTACTCTTCAGACCTTGATAATAGGCCTCTATTACTAAAGACGCCACATAAGTGAGCCCTAGGAGATGGAGAAACTAAGCTGGTGCCAGCCTGCAAGCTTCATCACTGCTGGGTGAAGGATTGGACGAGAAGATATAGGGGTGTATCTGATCAAAACATATCCTAAGTGTGTACGAAATTCTCCCAAAATGTATAAATTACATATATATCTTACAAAACATAACCAAAAATATGCAACACTGTTTTGAATGAAATTATACTTCATTAAGAGACATTAAAAGATAACTCGAGCAAACAGTGTGCTTCCTAGTATTATGTCATCTTGACCCAATCTAGAACCATCTGAAAGAAGTGAACCTCAATTTAGAGAAGATCCCTAAGATCAGACTATAGGGAATTTTCTTATTTAGTGACCAATGAGGGAAGGTTCAGCCCATTGTGTGTGATACCATCTTAGGGGTTCTATAAGAAGCAGGTGCCCTATTCATGGCGAGCAAGCCAGTAAGCAGCATCCCTCCATGGCCTCTGCATCAGCCCTTGTCTCTTGCCTTGTTTTGAGTTCCTGTCCTGACTTCTTTGAATGATGAATGACTATGTGGAAGTATAAGCCAAATAAATCCTTTCCTCCCCAACTTGCTTTTAGTCATGTGTCTCGTCGCAGTAACGGAAACCTTAACTAAGACATAGAGACAATCACTAACAGAAGAGTTAACAGCAGAACAAAGATTCAGCTTTCCCTAAATTGATCTGAAACTTCTGTTTAATTCAAGCTGAAAGCATGACTACAGCTTCATCGGCAGCAGGGTGGGTTTCAGGTCGGCAGCAAAGCTGTCTTTCCAGTCCCACAGAAGCAGTGTTAATGGGCTCCAGCCCAGCTGTGAGCAACTTCTTAGTTTCCAGGAAACTTTCCCTAGTCCAGTTTATCCTGCTATTCCTCTCTAAACTTTTACAACTGATTCCTGCATTCAACCCTTCTCTGCCTAAAATATCTTGAGTGGTTTCTAGGTTGTTTTGCTTTCTTTTGTCTAGATGCTGACTGGTACACATAACACATGGATGCTGTGGTCCCAATATTTATGTCCCCTAATAATGTCAGAGCCCTAACTCCCAAGATGACCAGGAGCATTGAGAGGTTCCTGGGGTTCGTGTGGTCATAAGTATGGGATACTTTGTAAAAAGAGATACGGTGGCTCTTACCCTCTCAAGTGGGTACACAGTGAAATACCATTCCTTATCAAGATGAGGAAGGAGACCTCATAATGTAGAGTGCTCTGTCAGCATCTGGATCTTGGACTTTATACCTTTCTAAACAGTGAAAGTAACTCATTCTTGGTTCAGTAACTAGTTTATTTTTTTTTTAATTAGATTATTTTCTTTACTTACATGTAAATTTTTCCTTTCCCAGGTTCCCCCTCCAAAAAACAAACAAACAAACAAACAAACAAAAACAACAAGAACAAACCCCTTTTGCCTCCCCCCTCCCCATGCCTGCCACCTCACCCTCTCCCACTTATTGGCCCTGGCATTCCCCTACACTGGGGCACAAAACCTTCACAAGGCCGAGGTCCTTTCCTCCTATATTTTTGTATTGCTACCCAAGCTGAATGGGACATCAGGCAATAAAATGTAAAGAAGTACCCTGAATCTCTTCGTGGGAATCCAGACTCCCTCAAATGTAAGTACACTTGGAGATGAGGTCTTTACAGAGATAGTTAACTGAAAAGGAGGCTGTTAGGAAGCAGCACTCCTCTGTGGCCTCTGCATCAACTCCTGCCCTGCCTGAGTCTCTGCCCTGACCTCCTCAGTGATGGAGACTGTCTTAGTCAGGGTTTCTATTCCTGCACAAACATCATGACCATGAAGCAAGTTGGGGAGGAAAGGGTTTATTCAGCTTACACTTCCACATGGCTGTTGATCACCAGAGGAAGTCAGGACTGGAACTCAAGCAGGTCAGGAAGCAGGAGCTGATGCAGAGGCCATGGAGGGATGTTCCTTGCTGGCTTGCCTCCCCTGGCTTGCTCAGCCTGCTCTCTTATAGAACCCAAGACTTTCAGCCCAGGGATGGCACCACCCATAAGGGGCCCTCCCCCTTGATCACTTATTGAGAAAATGCCCCACAGCTGGGTCTCATGGAGGCACTTCCCCAACTGAAACTCCCTTCTCTGTGATAACTCCAGCCTGTGTCAAGTTGACACACAAAACCAGCCAGTACAGAGACTGTGGGCTAAAACAGACCCTGGGTTCCCTAAGGTGCTTGTGCCCATGGCATTTTGTAACAGTAGTCCTGAGACACTTTTCTTTCTTCATCCTCCTGTTGGTTTTCTTTTGCCTTATTTTGAGAGACTAGACCAACTCCATCTTGAGTTCAGATTCCATCTTAGAGAACCTGACCTAAGGTTGAACTCAAGTTACCCACCAAGCCTGCACTTAGCACTAGTCTCCAAGTCACTCCCTGACAACCACCAGTCAGGAGAAAAGCAGAACTTACAGTTGTACCTAAAGATATTTACTTATAAAAGTTTATGGTCTGATTCCCAGCACCAGCTAATCATTCTAAAGGGCTGCAAATTCCATACTAGCCCCCTAATCACATGTGTGCCAAGCTGGATACCCCTTGCTTGTTTGCATGCTTGCTTGAAACTCAAGGCTTTTACCCTCTAGTCCTGCTGTGTCAGTGACAACAGTGGAGCCCAAATTCAAGCTTGAATAAAGATCCCTGAATTGGCTCCTTGGTGGCCCTTTGGGGTTCACAAAACAGGCACAACAATTTCACAAGAGGAGAAAGGGTGTTTTACAAGTATAAAGTCCAAATGAAGATCTAAGCAATTACCCTAAGAGCTGAATTAATATAAAATGTTTAAATAATTCAGGTCAAATGACTCCCTTATTTCCCTTAGCAATTCTTTTTAAATTCATACAGTGGACTCTCAGACTTACATATATACAGGAATTTTAATCCAGCAACATGGATGCTCTGGCAAGGGATCACATCCAAAGAATTTCTAGGTCTGTGTGATCCAGCCAGAGTATAGACATGCCTTTAATCTCAGGAGACAGAGGCAAGCAGATCTCTGAGTTCAAGGCCAACCTGATATAGAGCAAATATAAGGTAAAGAAAAGCTTAGGTCTAGGTGTGGTGGTTCTGAGTTCAAGTCAGTCAGTCTGGTTGAATCAATGAGCTGAGAGGCAGAGGAGTGGAGTAGAGTTCATGCATTTAAGTTTGTGAGATTCAGAGGCAATTTTTACAGGGACAATTGTACAAAGACAGATTGTATTAAGAACAAGTTAGACACAAGTGAAGACAGAACAAGCCAGAGAATGAAAAGGAACCAGAAGATTAGAACAGATTGCCAGAGTTAGTTTGAGGACAAGCAGAGCAATTCAGTGAGAAGTTGAGAGAAGTCAGACTGAATCGGTCAACTTGGAAAGGAGTTTGAGCCAGAATAGCTGAGTTGAACCAGCCAGCCAGAGTTCAGAAAAACTAGAAAGAGTGAGCTTACTCAGCAGTAAGCCTCCAAGACAATTACATCAGGCAAATAAAACACTCATTTATATCTGGTGCCCAATATAATTGGAGAAGGAGAGAGCCCACCAATATTGCAGAAAGCAGAAGACATCGGACAGAAACACCAAAGAGGACAGGAGACATCTGACAGACAGCCGCAGGGTAGAACTTCACTTGGACCATCTCCAGAGGAAGTATCTGTTCTTTGAGTTCAGCTAAACACCCAGAGACACTTGGGAGACTCGTGAGTAGCAGCGGAGCCTTGAGCCCAGAGCAAAGAATGATACCAGACCCTTCGAGGCAGCAAATCACAGTAAGCTGCCCCAAAAGACAGTTTCAATGGTATGAACAGACTTTTCCTGCATTAAAACAAAAACAAAAACAAAAACAAAAACAAAACAAAAAACCCCTAGAAACTCGATGTCGGATTCCTTGAGTACAAAGGTAGGACTTGAGGGAATAAAAATGTTGTTTGAAAAAGCCATCATGGTGCTTATTGCAATTGCTACCGCCAGAGTAAATTAATGCCTTCAATTGCAATCTTTATGTGTTTCCTCTCAAAAAAGGTTGAAATAACAAGAACAGTTAGCTATGATACTATGAAGGCTCGAGAGACAAAGGAAGTAAGAGAATAGGAACTGCTTAATCATGAACTTATAGTAATTAATGAAATTACTGATCAAAACAGATAGCCTATTTAACCTATTGTACCACCTCTTAGTGAAATTAAAGAAAGGCGACCACTCCCACTGGCTTTCCCAGTTACCTGGGAACAAATACCAGAAAATGCTGAAAATTCACAAAATGAACTAGCCTGGAATCCTGTTCAAATACAGAATCTTGCACATTTTAAAGATTCAATAGTAGTTTAGAGAATGCACTTACCCTATGTGAGGTAAATGCTAAATACCTGGGCTACTAAAAACAGGATTATCCCCCAAGACTGGATAGATTCAGCAGCAGCTGTACTGGAAGCTCAATTCTCACTTGATGGCGAGAAGAAGCTGCAACTATGGAAAATCATAATAGGTCTAAAGGTATTAATATCATCAAAAACCAATTGCTAAGTGAAGGCTAATTTGCTGATTTAAGACTGCAGGTGCAATTTGATGACTATTATTATACAATGTACTTTGGTAGCTTTAAGAGCCTGAATTGGGGAGGGGGGACAAGGAAAAAGGTCTATGTCACCCACAAACATTATGCAAAACCTCAGAGAGACTTTTACTGGCTTCTTACATAAATTAACATCCACTATAAATGGGGTAATATCAGATCCAGATGTAAAGCAGGCATTACTAGAAACTTTAACTTTCAAAAATGCAAATGCAGAGTAAAAAAAGTTCTTAGACCTTTAAAACCTTGATCAGCACCCGTGGATGAATGGACTGGAACTACTGCTGATATTGACCCTAATGGCTATGTAATTGAACAAGCAATGGCCAAAAAATCCTTGATACAATATATCTGTAGTTTTATCTGTGGGCAATGAGGTCATTTGAAAAGGGACCATAGGCAAGGTGTTTATGAGACTCCACTAGAAGACCTCAGCCTTTGTTATTTGTAGAAGGTGTGGTAAGGGTACACACTGAACTAATGAATGCAGATCAGCAAGAGAATGAAAGAATGTTTCCCTGAAGCGGACACAGGTGAAAGAATGCTTTGATATAACAAACATGTGAAAGGACTTGTGAAAAGGGAGTATAAATATGACTCCACAGACAGTGGGAAACAAGCATTGAGCATTGGTTTGCTTTGCTCTGCCTCCCAATTCTTTGCTAATGACATACATGTATTGGTTCACCTTACATAGCATTGATGATCTCTACTAGTGGTGACACCAGAGAGAAACTTGACCAAGAACTGCTGTGAGGTTCCTGAGGCAGCTTGCAGCTTCCGTGGCCTCGCCTTGAGGGGTTTCTTCAGGATTAAATGTACAGGTGCTGGCTCATGCATGGTGGCTGCCTGCCTAGAAGACTGGACTGAAGCTGCTGATTCGTGTGTGGAATCTGCCTGCCTAGAAGACTGGTCTGCAGCTGCTGGTCCGTGCATGGTGTCTGCAGCTGCTGGTTCATGTGTGGTGTCTGCCTGCCTAGAAGAGTGGTCTGCAGCTGCTGAGTCGTATTTGGTGTTTGCTGCAGGACTGAACTGCTGTCAGAGATCGAGCTTGCCCCCAAAGAAACTATTGCTGAACAGGTCTACTTACCCCAAATCCTAATGACTTTTCTACTACCTCTGGTGAGTGGTAGGCATGAGAGGAGAGAGAGGTTGAACACTTATTAAAGGTAGGTTTCAAAACCTTTATGCCTACAACCTCCCTTTATCAACAACAAAAGCCCATCACTCTATGAATGACCAAAGCCATCCAACCCCACTTCCTGGGAATGGAGGTGTTGGTCTCTTTAAATTGCTTCCTGCTGTCTGGGGGCATTGGTTTCTTTTGGAGGTCAAAAGAAAATTAGGATGTTGGCCAGTCTTAAGAAAGCTAGTTTTAACATTTGTTTCCCAGTCTCTGCGCACTGCAAAAGTTCAGGGATTAAATGAAGTCCTGCCTGGAACCCTCTGAGAGGCTGGACCAACTGGGTTCAGCAGCTTTGAAGCTGCCCTGGAAGCAAATTTTTATGCAATGGTTAATGAGGTAGTCTAGAGTTGGATGAAGCAGGATGCTGGCATAAATGTGTCTTAGTGTATTAGCATCCTGTTCAGCATCCTCATGGTGGATCTTGTCAGGGCTGCTTTAACCTCACTGGTGTCTGTAAACATATAAATTTTCACAGGTAATATACATTTCTGCAGTAACATATGTATGGAATGTTCAGTGTGCACAATCAGCTAACAATGCTTTTCTGTTCTCTCTATGAGCAGGTAACACAACTGTCTTCCTGTTATAAATTAGCTTGGATTATATAACCAAACTACAATAAATTTTTACCCATGCCATGTCTTTTTTTTTTTTTTTTTTTTTTTTTGACAAGGTTTCTTTGTGTAGCTTTGGCTTTGGCTTTGAAGGCTGGCTTTGAACTCACAGAGATCCACGTTCCTCTGCCTCCCAAATGGTGGGATTAAAGGTTGGGTAACCATTGCCCAATGCTGCCCCTGCCCCTGGATAAGGCTTGATGACCCTGTAGCCAACAAGATTTATTGGCTATGCTTAGCTGAAGTTTTAACTAAAGACATTTTCACATCTCAGCAAGTCTCAGAGCTGTTCCCAAGTAGAAGGACCAACAATACAAGTTACCTGTTGTGTTGGTCTTCGTGATTTCTTTCTTTCTGACTTGCAGTCACTATCTTCAAGAGGGCTCCATTGGTCAAATCTGAGTTTTATTCATTTGAAGGAATCCATAGTTTTTCTTTTCCTGATGAAATAAGAGCATATTCTCTTCCCCAGTGCAACACATTCCCTGCCTTCCATTCTGAGGTTAGCTATGCTGATCTAACTCAGCAGTTCTTTCTAAAGTCCAGTGCTTTTCAGCAGCTGTATTATAAAGCACTATTTAATCTTTCTTTGGGACACTCCATAGCCCACATCTGTTCTGTAAGCATCTCCTTTGAAGTCCTGTTAGATCTCTCCATAACTGTGTGACCTGTAGGACTATAAGATACATCTGTAACATTTTTTTTGTCATATGTCTAAAAAGTTGTTGCATTCTAATGGATACACAGTTTGACGCATCATCAGCTTCAATCCGTAAAGCCATTTTTCAGGAAAGCCATCACCTCTAAGAAGTATGCAGTCTCAGAATCAGCCTTTTCCGAACTCAAAGCAAAAGCATACTGATATTTTGAATAAGTATCAACTTTATAATTCATTAACATATGTACATATCTTAATTATCCAATGTCTACAAAACCTATAATCTATTGTATGACATCGCTCTAAGGTAGCATCATTAAGGAGAATCTGGATCCTTAACTCAGAATATTGTGTCTCTATGGGCTGTCTTTCTAATTCCTCAAGCCCGTGTGGACCATCCTCATCTGGAGCTGAGGATCTTTTCTGCTGCCACTGTAAGATCCAGATTGAATTCTTCTGACGATTCTTGACTCTGATTTAAGGGATCCTCTAACCTCTGTTCTATGGCCTGTAACCTAGTGTTCCATCTCTCTGTCCTATCTTTATCTAAGTCTCCATTATTGTGATCTTTCTTTAAGGGATATATAAAATTGTAATCACTATCAAACATTTAATTACTTTTATGTTGACAGTCAACACAAAACTATACGGGGTCCAAATGCCTTCTTCTATGGTGCTTTCCATTTTTTAACATGGAAAATATTTTCTTTTTTAATATCTCTAATTAATTATCCTTCCTCTAGAGACTTCAGTTTATTTTTCTCTCTCCTTGTTTTGGAGACTTTATCTTCTAGGTGTATTTCTTTGTTTCTCTCTTAGTGCTTTCTAAGCTTAATATTGTTTCCTGTACTTGTTTTCTTAAACTCTTTTTCATCTTTATGTGGTTATTCTTTTTAATTAATTTAATTTTTTCTTTATGGACTTCATTTTGTTAATTTCAAGCTGTTTATCTATGATGTTTTATACACGGTCTCTTTTTTTTATTTAGCATTTAAGCACAATTCCAATTTCTTCTGTGTGCACCGTCTCCCTCTGCTGTTTAGGGTAGGACACTACAGTGATTAGTTCTGCCCCTGTCTTTCCACTCACCGGGAAAGGTAGAAACTGCAGCTTCTGTGTTTGGGGACCTCTCTAGGCTGGCATGCATTCCGCCATCTGTATCGGGCTCTCATGCCACCCCGTTGCACTGGCCTGAGTTGGCGTTTGCCAGGTCATGCCAAGCCTCTGTTCTGGGGCTCCTGGTTGGCAGCAGCTTCTTTTACCCCCACCAGCCTTGCAATCCTCCCAGCACTAGGGTTCACCTGATGCCGGGCCCCTCCCACTGTGTACAGATGCTTTGGTACAAATGCAGTGCAGCTCTGGAACCCACCAGCTGTGTTAGCTCTTGGCTAATCTTAGAGCTGCTCATGGATCTGAGATGCTAGCCTGTGCTGCAGGCTTCCAAGATCCAAGTAGGCTTGTCCCAGAGTCGTTGCTAGGAAACCATTAAAAGTCAACGACTCCTGGGTGCTAGTGCAAATCTTCGGGCACAGGAGCTCATCCCTTGCCCAGCAGTTTCTCCATTCCACCAACCTTTGTGCACAGCAGGGGTTTATTGCACTCTATGCTTGCCTCAGAGACTGTTGCTGGTAAGTCTAAAATGCATTTGGCTTTGATTTCTGTATCTATGAACCTGCTCTGTTCCTGGGGAGTGCTTGCTCTGTCTTTCACCGGGCTTGGATTGTATGCCCCCATGTTGGGTGCCAAATAGATATAGTAATTAAGGATGTAAGGCTTGTCTGTTCCTGTTCTAACCCATTTTAGCTCCCAAATAATTGACACAAAGACCTATTATTAACAAGCTTTAAGCACTATGACTAGGAGATATTCATCTATTCTAACCCTCTCAGCTATCTATTTCCCACTCACATGGTCCTTTACCTTCAATCTTAGTCTCACTTTGGCTTGTTCTGCTCAGTGTGTGCCCTCATGGCAAATCCCTTAGTGAACTGCTCATCACAACTCCGCCTGGATCCTATGCCTCATCCCTATCTGTCCACGTGGTTACCTCCTACCTCTTTCCCCATGGTCCTTCTCCTATGTCACTCTTCCTGGGACCCTGGTCCTGGTGCTGCCTTCTCTGCTCAGTCATGGGCCGATTAGCTCTTTATTAACAAATCAGAGATAATTGGAGAGCAGTCTTTATACAACATTAATACAGGAGATAGTTCAGTAATCAAGACAATCCCACTGTGCTGTAACCAAATCTCTGGACAAAGAAATCAGTTTCTGAATACACAGTGCACAAAACCATCCCCCAACACATACTGGTTTTATTTCATTTACTTTTACAAAACAAGTGTTTAAAACTTTCTCACAACATTTTTTATGCAGATACATAAGTAACATGTGGAAAGTAAGAATAACACCTCTCTAACACAAAGTGACTGATGTCAACATCCCCAGTGCTGGGAACCATAGAAGACATTTATTTATCACCATCAGAATCCCCCAGGTTACTCACTTCCATGTTTTCTCATTTTCCATGTCAGTGTTCTCTTCAGAAGGGGTTCTGCCTGAACCCTACTTCTCAGCTTCAGGAGGGGCTCTGTCTGAACCCCCACTCTTATCCTCAAGAGGGGCTCTGCCTGAGCCCCACTTCCCAGCCTCAGGAGGGGCTCTGCCTGAACCCCACTTCCCAACCTCATGAGGGGCTCTGCCTGAACCCTTCTTCCCAGTCTCAGGAGGGGCTCTGATTAAACCCCACCTCTCAACAAAAGAAAGGGCTCTGCCTGAACCCTGCCTCTCTAAAATATCAGGAGGGGCTTCGCCTAAACTATCTTTGTTTTCTGGCACCTGCTGTTCTGTTGTCTCCCAGGTAGATGTCATTCCTGCGTTCTGGGTTTCTGGAAGCATCAGTGTCAACAGTCCACTCAGTATAGTCAGGATCACAAATAAAATCTAGACGATATGTAAAATGAATAAATAAATAAATAAATAAATAAATAGCAATAACAATGACACACAAAAGAAATGTGCCCTTCAGAGAATAAGAAGTACTGGACCCTATTCAGAGGGTAACAGAGTTGGGACTGACATTAAACGTTAATGTGTTTACTGAGGTCTTTAGGTGCCTATGCTAGGCTGGGAGTTCACTTTAACATCATCAAAGTTTAATCCCAATTCGTTCATTCACAAACAACTGAGGAGTATCTGGCCAAGAAGAGCCAGCTCCTGCTTGCATTACTTCCCTTGCAAACTCTGCCCTGGGAACTACAGCATTGGGAGTGGAGCCTTGCATCTTTTTCTAGATGCCAAGATATACAGAAACCAGGCTCGAGCTAGCCAACCCTGAACACTCATCAGGAACACTGCATCATCCAGTGTCATGGAGTTTCTGACCCCTGGGGAAAGATCACAGATTCAATCCAATTATAAGTAAAGGATTTATTGATTACTGTAGCAGGATAACAATCTCTGGGCCAAGCTGGATATTGCCATGAGAAGGGGAGTGAGAGAGGGTATTTTAAAGCTGAAAACCATAAGACCTTGAACACTCGCACAAGGAAGCCAAGAGATGTTTGCTCTGCCAAGATTAGGTAGTAAAGGTGACCTGAAAGCCTGCATAAGCAGGTTACAGAGCCAAGATACAGTCAGTTGTAACACACCAATGGGATGGTGATGGCTGTACATTTCTAGGTGGAAAGTAGATGAGTCGGGGGGAACCTGAGAACTTATTTTCCAGGGACTGGAGTCAGAGACAAATGACTGGTGGACACCAAAATGGATGCCTATGATAAAATGAAATCTTTATAGCCATTATGTCAGTAAATGATGAGGAAGAGGAACAAATAAATAAATGGAGCATCCAATGAGTTGGAACCTACAGAAATTAGGGGAAACAAAGAATTCATCACTGTATGGCATCAGAGGACCTGTGGATCGCATTTTCTATAAAAGTTCATAGGATCTCGCCATGCAGCTTAGGCTAACCACAAATTCACAACCCTCCTGTCTCAGCCTCCAGAATGCTGGGATCCTTATCATGCCATATGGCAATAATTGCCAGCTAGGCAGTAGACAAGTCCCCAATTCTTCCTCCAGCCTACGAGCCTGACCAGCTCTCCTCATTCCACAAACCTGAAAAACCCCACAACAGGCCTCTGCCCTGCTAGTCAGGCAGATCCCTCCCTTCTGGGAAGACTCTCTGCTCTCACTTACTCCTCAGCTATCTTTGTCACTGTCCCCAGTAGTCCTCCGTCCTTCCCACAACTCACTTTTTCCTCCCTGGTGTCTGTCTCCCTCAATAAAAACCAGTCTTAAGCTATTATCCTCCATATACCGACTCTGCCCAAGTTCTTGCGACTTGGCACCTCTCGGATCTTGGATGAGTTACTTAATATCCTCAGTTTCCTTATCTATAAGATGGAACTAAGAATGGCACCTATTGGTGCTGGGGAAAATGGTGCTCAATCAGTAATGTGTTGCGTCTGCTGCACAAGTGTGAGGACTTGAGTTCGGATCCCCAGCTCCTGCATAAAAGGCCACGTAGAGCAGCATGCCTTGGAGGAAATGGAGGCAGCTGGATCCCTGGATCATTGTCTGGCAACATAGACAAGTCAGCAAGTTCCAAGTCAGGGAGAGACCCTGCCTCAAATATAAGGTGGAGGGCCAGAAAGATGGATCAGCAAGTAAAGGTGTTTGCCGCACAAGTCTGACAACATGAAGCCAATCTTTAGAATGCACATAAAGATGGAATGCATATAAAGGTACTACAGAGCTGTCCTTTGAGCTCTGCACGCAAGCTGTGGTGCTCATACCCCTATG
The DNA here is from genome assembly GCA_019843815.1 of Montemys delectorum. Taxonomy (NCBI): domain Eukaryota; kingdom Metazoa; phylum Chordata; class Mammalia; order Rodentia; family Muridae; genus Montemys; species Montemys delectorum. The sequence continues at coordinate 4,184 of JADRCD010191615.1, read as the reverse complement.
CACACCTCATACAACACGCACCAATGATGTCTTAAAGTGCAGAGAATAGTTGAGGAAGAGCCCTCGTACCAACTTCTGGCCTCCACACATCCAACCACACAGGATACACTCATGGGAATGCACTCATGGCACACACACGAAGGGCATTCAATACCTGTCTACAGTGACTACTGAGGTGGTGATGTAGTTGAGGCTGAGAACAGTGCCTGGGCTCACGATGCACAGCCAATATACACTAGCTGCCATTACTGTCTCATGACGAACATGTTTTCAAGGTTTTGCCACTCCTGCTGTCATGTATCAAGCAGGACATGTATTTGAGTTCCCTTGTCCATCCTATCCTTAGGTGTCCTTGTCTCCATCTCCTTTCCAAGCATTTCTGGGCCTGCCCCTCTATGGCTTGACAGCTCCCTCACCCCAAACTTGGTCTTCCCAGGCACAAGGTGGACAAGTTCCTGTCCTGCTCTATCCTAATTACTGTTCTCTCCTGCTGTGCCCTAACATGTGCCCTGTGGAGCTTAGTCACTCACTCCCACCTATCCTTCAGTCTCCACTTCATTCCTTCTACCTACTGCACCTTAACATCTTTGTTCCTGGGCTCTGCTCTTAGATCTCTTAGATCTGCATCTCTGAGCTCCAGCCATGCAAGAACACCCACTTTAGGGTCTCATCCTGGCCATCTTGTGAGTATCCCACTTGTTACCTCCCCCTTCAGCTCGGCACGGGAATAGGGTATATTTTGGAAAACCTGTGTTCAGAATTAGGTCTCTGACAAATGTCAACCTAAGGCAGGGGCACGAGCCAAGTGGCTGTGTGTTTAAAAAAACAAACAAACAAACAAACAAACAAAAACCCACGAAATGAGCCCAGTTTGTAGAATTTAAACTAGATGCACGTGACTCCCAATGACGGGTAAGATATTTGCCAGTAGATATTATACTGCAGGTGAGATTCACCAAGGCATCGTGAAAACTCCTGTACAGGACTGTGATGTATGATTATGCCTTAGTCCTGCTATTTTCTAAATAAAAAGGGAGGAACTGTTACCTCCCCCTTCCCCTTAGCCATTGGACCTCTGGCAGTCTCTGCTTGGAGGCTACCACCAGGGGAGCTAAGACAGATGCTCTCTGCAGACTGTCAGTTCATCTTTGAAGAAGCTGCCTGGAAGTTCACGCAGAGATATGACAACGCCCACTGCCTGAAGAGCTTCCACGATGCTGGGGACTTTGGCATCTGACCTTTTCTGCAGTGTTTGTTATGCAAATATCATGTAACCTGGAGATTTGGTTTCGGTTTTTCGTGTGACTATAAAAATCCTGGATTTTCTAAGTAAAGTGGAAGTCTTGATTGGACTATTTCAACTTGGCTTTGTGATTTCTCTCGAATTTTGAATTCTCTTTCAGGTCCTTGTTCCCCCCCCTGAGAGAACCCAGTCTGTGAAACTGCAGGCAGTTTCGCCCACCCACATCTGCTCTTCTTCCCGGAATCCCTCCAGCCCTTACATTAACTTTTCCTGGCCTCAGACACCTAACAGGCCACCAAGGGCCACCAGGGATTGTGGATATGACCTTCCCACCTGTAGCTTGAACATTATCACAGGAGATAATCTTCTGGGCTGCTTGCCATCTTCCCAGGCTCTATGCAACAGTTAGCAGCCACAGTGCCTGTGTCCAGTGTCCCTTTTCCCTCCAAACCTCTGCTTTTCTGTTCCCTGTGCATGAAGTCTATCCACTTCCACCTGGCTAACTCTTTCTGGACTCTGTATACAGACAAAAGGTTCCTCCCTGCAGAAGCCTCTCTGACCCTAGCCTGGGTTAGCAGCCCACTCTCATGCCCCACGCTCCAGCCATATCTCTGGCTGACGGTGTTAGCTCTTCTCCTCTCCCAGATGCCTGGAAGTCTTGGGATTACAGGCTTTTCCTTTCATTCCTGCCTTTTCACCTAGCAGGATACCAACCAAGGCGAGACTGAAAACCAGCACGGCAAAATCCAAACTCTGTATCTCTATGTCTGATGTCAAAGTGCTCTTCAGAACTCCAACTCCTCCTAACTTTGTTGACTGTGCTACGTTTCTCTCTCTTGGGCTGGCTGCACACCTGGTCTGCAGCTCTCCTTGGCAGGTATCCCATGGCTCTGGCATCTCCAACTTCTTGGGGTCCCCAAAGCAATCCAGGCTTCATCTTCCCAGCTCCACACGATGCCTTCTCTGGGCCTCCATGCAGGGACAATCCTAACACATGCCTGGCCTCAGCAACTTTCCTTAGCTGTAGAGGGAGATTCCACAGCCCCCTTCTTGTGTCCTTGACTCTAATGTGACCTAAGCTGACAAATTCCTCTATTTTCTGAGGCTAGAACTTCAAATACATTTTCATCAGCTTTCCAATTTCCATGGTTTCCTTCACTGCTTAAACTTTTGATTAATTCTTTTTCACAAGTCAGAAGTTGAGCTGGGTAGGGCCTTGCCCTGAGGTCACCACTCCCTTTGTCCACTTAGCATCAGGGTTTTCTTTAATCTCTTCATCTCCTCAGTGAAGCTCCATTGTACTTCATGGTGCTCCTTTTCTCCTCAAACTGGATATTTAGTTTGTTTGTTGTTTGTTTTTTTTTTTCTTGTTCAGCTTGCTCCTTTTCATTATAGATCTGCATAAGACTGACCACTAATAACCATGTGACACAGTCAATACTAGGCTGTCTCGAAATCTCTTCTGCCAACACCATTAATCCAAAACTGTACAATGTAGCCTCAGGTAGCCACATTCTTCACCAAAACATCACAGGAATGATTTCTAGGGCACTTACTTATTTTCTATCCCTCTGAAACACCTGGAGCTGGGCCATTATAATCTGAATTTCTCTCAGCACCACTGTCTTCCACACTCTTACTAGCAGGACCCACTAAGCTCTGCTTAAAGCATTTGGCTACTTTCCTAATCCAAAGTCCACAAGCAGCACGGGCAGGTCTGTCATAGCAAAACCTCAGTCTCTGGTATCAACTTCTGTCTTAGTCAATGTTCCACTGCATGGTAAAGAGGCACCATGACAATGATAACTCTTATAAGAGAAAGCATTTAATTGGAGCTGGCTTACAGTTTCAGAGGTTCAGTCCAGGTGGGGAGCATGGTAACACACAGGCAGACATGGTGCTGGAGAAGCAGTTGAGAATTCTACATCCAGACATGCAGGCAGCAGGAAGAGTCAGACACAGAGACTGGCTTGAGCTTTTGAAAGCTCAAAGCCCAACCCCAGTGAAGCACTTCCTCCAGCAAGGTCACAACTCCTAATCCTTTCAAATACTGATACTCCCTGGTGAATCTATTAAAGGGGGGAGGGTCACTGGGGGGGCATTCTTATTCAAACCACCACATTTGGTCACTTTTAAGGTGTGAGACTTTTGCTAATAATTATTTCCTGCAGGTCTCTTTTCTTGCTTGTACATAGGGAAACAGCAGTATCTTTTTTATACAAAAAAATAACATCTGAAAGCACTTAAAACTAAGTCCGCTTAGGTATCTGTTAAATAAAAGATTATTTTTATTCTATAGACCCTAAAACACCTTTGCAAATATCCTTCCCTACAACTTTTTGTGTGACTTTATAGTAGTTTGCTTTTATGTCTTAATTATTTGTAGTTTTATTTGTATGTCTTCTTTTTGTGAGTTTTGCTCCTTGTTTTAAAGAACATTTTCATCTCTGCCTCCTTCCCTCCCTCTCTCCTTCCCTCTCTCCCTTCTTCCCTTTCTAAAAGAAAAAAAAAAGGCATCTCAAAGGAGATGCCTTCATAAAGTTCCCTGCCTTAAAATGGGCAGCGGACTTTCCCTGAACACCTTCTGTGTGCATCCCTGAGGCCAACCTCTGACCTCTGCACACCCATATTCTTTCTTTTTCTATACACAAGTTCTCCCAAGTTAAATTTGCACAGCTAATTTTATTCCAGTCTCTTCTGGCAAGCTATCAATGATTTCAAAATACTTGGATCAGTAAGAGCTGGATGCATTGTAAGTCTTCTGCACCACAGCAGTTTGGTCCAATAAGGCACACCACGTCATTCTCGTTTCTTTACTACTAGGCAGTTATTAGCAAGAATGATCAACTTCACTTTATTCATCTGACCATCTTTGTGGTTTACTTTGTACCCCAGCATATACTTTTCACTTCGCATAACATTTTTGAGCTTGGAGCTAATG
>JADRCD010191613.1:10216-27296 GCA_019843815.1 Montemys delectorum | reverse complement strand
TCTCTCTCTCTCTCTCTCTCTCTCTCTCTCTCTCTCTCTCTCTCTCCTCTCTCTCTCTCTCTCTCTCACACACACACACACACACACACACACACCCTATAGACATGTAGCCCTGGAACTTGCTATGTAAATTAGGCTAGCTTTGAATTCAGACTCTGACTTCCAAAGTGCTGGGATTAAGTACACCACTACACACAGCTCAATAATGGTATTTTAAATTATTAATTAAAAATTCTCACAAATGCAAACTGAGTTTCTCTGAAGAGGCCACATCTGTGTGAAAGACCTCACAGGCTGGACAGCAGCACACCATGAGTGCGGTAAGATGAAATGTCAAGGATGGAGGGCCAAAATTATCCTCGGCACTCTTACTAGTCATTTATCACTAAATAATTTATCTAATCTTATCCTCATTTTATTAGGTAAAACTTTTGGAGGAATATATTGTTAAACTTAGAAGACTACTGGTTTTCACAAACTCTAAAACTAAGACTATTATAACACTATAAACCTAAAGAAGAAATCCCTTTCAGGCTCCCTTGTAGGCTACCAACTGGTGCCCTCACCATTGTATCAGCAAATGCATTGATTGATTTATGCCTTCCTTCTGTTCTGTTACTAGAAAGTTGATGTAATCACTTCTACTTCTGAATCTATGTCCTTTGCCCATAGTCAATTATATTTGGCTCAGAATGAACTATATATTACTCTCTTTGGAGCAAGAGCTGTGTTTTGCATCACACATGAATTGCTGAGCTGTGAACACAGTAACAGTATCTTCTTTTCAGAGCAACAATCAAGCATTTAAAATGGAATGCAGTAGTTTTAAAACGTTCCCTCCCCGCAAAAAAGCATTCATTCTTACTTCTGTTCTTCCCGAGAATTTGCAAAAAGGAGCAACCTGTCTATTATCTCATCTCAGATAATAGCTGTTACCTCAAAGATTAAAGACCTTCCCCTTAAAAAAGACAAACAAACAAACAAACTATAACCATTGCATTCATAGCTCTAGACATGGTCTAATCTTCTCTCCCCTCCCCAAGTTTATGGGAGCCTGCTCTGGACACAGCAACCATCTACAAAATGTCAGGAAGAACTCAAAGGAGAAAGAGAAAGAAAACACTGAACTGTACTGTACCAACTGGTCAGATCTGTGGTTTTGGACAAATGGGTCTTTCATTTTCAAACTTCCTCTTCTCTTCTCCTTGACTGAGTATCCATTTACGAGCATGTCTTACCTGCTTATGTCATTCTGTACAAGCATCCGGTAAGCAGTTGGCGCAGAACAGAAGACAGTGATGGGGAACTTGGAGAGGGTCTGCAGTTGAGAAAGAGAAAACTCTGTCTCAACTGTAATATTAATTGGCCAGAGGCACAGCACAATGTAAAACTGTTTATTTGCATGGAAATGTGCTCAGATCTTTTCCTGTCTTTGTGGGCTTTGCAGATGTAGACATCTGAAAACTCCCAATCTCCATTTACATTAGTTACCAGGCCCATCAGTGGTGCTTCTAATCTAACACATTTCTAACCATGAACTTCTGTGCTGCCTTACTTGCAAGATGGAAGTTGATTCAAAACGGGGCAAATAGTGTGCAAAAACACATGCTCCTTGAGTCCATGGAGAAAAAACACTACTCCATGCAGACTTTGCCCAGCCTGTATCTGAAGTATTCCACATCACGTCGGAGGCTATCAAATCCAGCCAGAACCTGGGACACAAATAACACTGTTGTATGCATGCATTGAATTGGCAAGAATTACTTGCATAAAAATGTATGTAAAAATTTAAATATATAAATTTACAAAAGTGTCTATAATTTGTTGGAAAACACATTTTAAAAGCCAGTCTACAAATCATTCTTTTTACAGATTTTATACTATAGCCTCAGTTCTGGGAAAATACCTTCCGTTGACAGACAGTCCTAAACCAAAACTGCTGTGTGTGTGTCCAATCATCTTAGGAGGGCCAGTTGTCCCACTGGTGAAGAAGATGGCCATCATCTCGTTGTGTTTTGTGTCCACACAGGTGTGGCTGTCACTGGCATCTCTGCAAAGGACAATCTACAGTGTTTATATGAATGAATGAGCTCTGAGGAGGATTTCAAAACCTGTCTGCTTTGGGCCTCTTCAGTGTCTGAATCGGTGACTTGGGTTCAGCCTCAAGGTAAGAGCTACCTCTGCTTCCATCCTCTGACTTGTGAGATGTGAGCAGCTGCCTTCAAGATCATGCATCTGCTAGGGAGAGCCCTCATCCAAAACTGATCATTGTGGGTGTGTAGACTGTTACAGCCCTGAGACTCATCCAAAGCTCAGCACTGCCAGTGTGTTAGCCGAGAGCTTCATAGTGAATACATAGAAAATAAAGTTCTTCCTTTGCCCAATTCTTTCATCCTTTCCTTTTTCCACAATAGACCTCCTTAGTAAGCCTCTTGTATACCCCAGTGAATGCTTTGTATTTACTTATTTATTTTATCTCAAGTGAACCCCTTCTTACAGAAAAGAAACACTTGCACTGCCAACCATTAGTTCGGTAGCAATCACTGATTATTCTCGGGCTCGGACTTACTGCTTTTCTTTTCCTTGACCTCCCTGCTCCAGAGTTGGATACTTTTTCATCATTGCCTTTCTTTGTAGGGCACTGTTTTAAAACTAAGGGTACTCACTTCATCATCTCCTTGAGGTTCCCCCAACCTTCTCTGGAGTGCTGAGAGACGATTAACTTGGAGTGGAGATGTTCACATTTAGCTGCCACGCTGTCCACTGCAGGGGCCAAAGCATCATCAGTAATGATGCACTTAGCTTTTGCAGATTGTAGTCTATAGAGGATGTCCCTCTGGGTCAGCTGAGTGGTTCCTGGAACTAAGACTGTCCCTGAAGGAATGGAAAAGAAATAACAGTTGAAAGCAAGGTTAATGTCTATTGTGATAGTTAGAATAGTGTAACTAATACATGCACAATCGATGTGTCTCAGAATGGGTTAGTGAATTAACAAGGGGAGAAATCTATTTGTCTTCCCTTGTTCTGATTTTGCCTTTCAAGAGGTCTCCAAGTCTTTGACCCTTTGCCCTAACATAAGAATATTAATGCTGACTGATTATCTTTTATTTGAAGATCATCCATAACACTGAGCTTGGAAAAATTGTGGTTAAAAAATGATATGAAGTACTGGTTGTGTGCTTGGGTGCCAGATATTAGATATTATTCTATTTTGTATGTTTTAACTCATTCAGTCCCCGTCTAGGGTAAGCAGCTATGCATAGCTTGCCTCCTGGCTTCTGAATGTAAGTGACACTGTAGGACTCAGAGCACGCAGCTAGACTCCAGACCTGGACCTGTTACCATTCCAGTCCAGGGCCTCTTACAATGCACGATTGTTTTCTTTTTCTTGAAGTATGTGTCTTTTCTGTGTTTCTATCTTGTCTGTAGTAAATTACAAGGTAAGGTGCAGTGTGTGTATGGGGGTCCTGGAGCCAGACACCCATAAACTTGTGCCTCGGGTAAACCCTTCACCTCTGCAAGCCGCAGACTCTGTTTCTATAAAGTTGGAATCATAAAAATATAGAATTATTCCAGGATTAAATTAGTGAATGCATGTAATGAGTTTAGAATAAAACTCATTATGTTTTGGCTATTAGCTCTTTTTTTTTTCTTCAAAGAATGAATGGATATTTAGCTTGAATAATAGACATGCTAACATGGAAGGAGGAGAAATCTCATTAGTTCCCCCCCTTAGACAAAGAATTACAGCAACTAACTGAAAGACTGCTGAGAGAGGGAGAAATAGCCCCTCCCAGGAGGGAGCACCCAAACTATTATCTAATTCAAAGTGGTCAGCTCTGAAACTGTGCATTCACATACAAAAACAGAGGAGTCAGTAGGTTTTGGTTTTTTATGTTTGTGCATCTATCTATACATAGATGGAACAGTAATAATAAAAGAAAAAGAAGCCATCAACCTGAGGTAGGGAGTGGGAAGCATTGAAAAGAGAGGACATGGGAGGAGCTGAAGGGAGGAAAGGAAAAGGGGAAAGTGATGTAATTATGTTTTAATTCAAATTCATGTAGTGGCTGTTCTTGGTTGACAACTTAATGACATCTGGAATTAGCTAAAACCCAAGTAGCTGGGCACCCCTGTGAGGGAGATTTCTTGACTGAATCATTTGAAGTGGGAAGACTGGCCCTAAATGTGGATCTTTTGAGAAGGGAGGATCCACCTTAAATTTGGGCCACACCTCTGGTGGCAGCCTAAAGAAAGGATGGAAGAAGAAAGTGCATGTTCTTTGCCTGTCTGCTGTCACTCTCGCTGCCAAACCTTCTGGTAGTAGAGCCTACTTCTCTGGTATTCAAGCAGATACCGAAGACCAACTGAGATATCTGTCCGCATGGAATGAACAACATTCTCGGACTTTCCATTGCAAGTTAGTCATTATTGACTTAGTCAGACCATAGTCAGACTTGTAAGCCACTCTTATAAGTCCTGTTTATATGCGACTAGAGATTCATTCTATCAGTTTCATTTCTCTAGAGAATCCTGATTGATATAATGCAATAAAAGCAAATTAAAAATAAAAATAATTAATTTGAAGACAAAAATAATATATCATCTGGACTGGAGAGAGATGGCTCATTGTTGAAGAATACTGGCTGCTCTTGGAGAGGACCTCAGTTAGTTCTCAGCATCTCCATGGCAGCTCAAATAAACTCTAGACACACACACACACACACACACACACACACACACACACACACACAGTACACACAACATGGACAATATATCTTTAAGAAGAGAATCTTTCATCTATCTTTGTTTCTATGTACTCAACTGCACACTGTATATTTCTCACACACCTGTCTTCTGGGATACACCATTTTTAGCTCTCAATCGGTAAGAGATATGTAGACAGTATTTACTTGTGGATGTTTTTACCCTTCCCAGGTGAAACATGAATCAGAATCTCTGAACTATGTGTGAAAACATAGATGCCATGCCAGAGTTTTAGATTCAGAAGATGTTGAGTGGTGCTACAGAATTTGTTCCTGACAAACTCCCTAGTCCTCTCTGTCTCATAGTCTCCCTTAGATAGTCCTTATCAAAACTGATGTATTAGCCACACCTTTGCCTTTCTTTATCTTATCATCTATGTATAGAATCATAAGCTATGTACAAGCAACTTCAGTCCTATTGAGTTAGGACTTTAACTTCAATGTTCAATAGCCATTTATTTTTTAAGATTTGTTTTTATGTGCAGGTGTGCATGCGTCTGTGTCTTTGTGAGTTTATGTACACATGTGTGTTCAGGTGTCTGCAGAGGCCAGAAGAAAGAATTAGATCATTTGGAGCTAGAGTTCCAGGCATTTGTAAGCTGTCTGAAGTAGGTACTGGGATCCAAAACTGGTCTTACAACAGAGCAGCAAGCACTATTAGTCCCTGAGTCATTTCCCCAGCCTCTAGCTGTCTATTCATTAAGTGAGGAAAATGACCAGGAAAACAAGTAACTGTGAACCACAGATACTAACATCATTAGTCTATCAGATTCATGGTCCATTGTCTCCCTTTCTTCCTTCTAAGATAGTTTCCCATCCTTCTTATGGAGAGCCCCAGGAGTCATGTCGGAATCAGGAAAAGTTGCTCCTGACTTATTCTGAGTGGCTTCTCCTTTCAGTTCTACCATCAGATTCTGCTTATCATGTACTAAAGATACCCAGTGAATTATCAGATGGGTCACGTGTGGTGAGCCTAAAGCATCTGAATAGCAATCAAAGCTGCACACTAGCCATAGTGAACAGGAACGTTAGCAGAGAGGAATTAAAGAGGTGGCACATAAGAAAGATGCAGACAAGAGGCACAGTGGCTTCAGGACAAGCAGAGGAAGAGGCTGCTGGCTAGAGTCTGCTTACAAAACCCCTGAGCTCCTTCTGTACTGTTTTTCCCTCTGCAAGGTTCTCCAGCAGCCATTCAGTTGCCTCTCTTTATTGAATTAATATGAATGTATACCTGATCCTACCAGTTAAACAGTGCCTTACTAAGAAAGTGAGATTAAGTGATGTTTATGCATGCCCTCCTTTTGTTAAAAAAAAAAAAAATGAGTCTGAAAATTAGATCTGCTTTCCCAATGTATAATTTATATGTATATATGAAATAGAATATTTTAGCCCTTTAATAAAAGAGTGGCCACTAAATACTGTGATATATTATTGACAATAAGAACATTAATTCAGCAGATATTTTACTAAACATTTACTATATCTATAGTTGCAGAGATATGCTAAAGTAATGGCCTTTTTAGAGCATACCTAGCCTCATAGGAATTGCAGGTTATAGAAAAGCAAATACTATGCCCAAAAATTTAAATAGTTTTTTGTTTTGTTTTGTTTTGTTTTGTTTTGTTTTGTGTGTGTGTGTGTGTGTGTGTGTGTGTGTGTGTGTGTGCACTTCCTTCACAAACTAACTTTACCTTCATTGTTTGGGATTAAAGGTGTGTACTAAAGGTGTGTCCATATTTCAACGAGAGTGATTAGCAGTGTGTGATTAGGGCTGAGCCACACCACAACTAGAAACAGTTTTTTTTTTTTCAGTAAATATAACACAATCTCAAGGTTCACAGTGTGATCAAATATCCTGCAACAGAGAATGGCCCTACAGGCTCACATATTTGAATATTTGGTTCCTACTTGGTGGTATATTCAGGAAAGATTAGGAGGTATGGCTTTGTTCAAGGAGTTGTGGCCTTGTTGGAGGCAGTATGTCACCAGGGTTGGGCTCAGAGGTTTCAAACATGCCAGGTCCAATCTTGTCTGTTCTCTGTTTCCTCCATGTGGATCAGATGTAAGATCTCAGCTACTGTTCCAGTATCATGTCCGCCTGCTTCCACCATAGTGAAAATGGACTAACCCTCTGGAACTGTAAGCAAGCCATAAATTAAATGCTCTTTAAAAAAAATAAGTTGACTTAGTCATGGTGTTTCTTTCAGCAAAAGAGTATTAACTCAAACAGGTACTTAAAGAAGATAGTAGCTAGGGGGAGATATCAGAATAAGGTTGTCTGAGAAGGCAACATTAAACTGAGGATTGAGGAAGTTGGAGAGATGACCCAGAGGTTAAGAGCACTAACTGCTCTTGCAGAAGACCCAAGTTCTATTCCCAGTACCCACATAGTGGTTCACAACCATCTTTAACTCCAGTTCCCCAGGAATCTAATGACACCCTCTTCTAGCCTCTGTAGGCACCAGGCATGCACATAACACACAAATACACATACAGGGAAAACACTCACACATAAAATAATTAAATCTTCAAAAACAAACCAAACAGGAAAAAAAGAAAAAAAGAAAGAAAGAAATCTGACACTTGAAAGTTGAGTAAGAGTTGGACATGTACTTAGTTTTGAGGGAAAGAAGTGCCAACATAGAAACGAGTATGCAGAAAAGTCAGGAGATGGGAATGACCACAAACATTAGAAAATACATTTGTCCTGATAGAGTCAGGAAGCCTAATGGCATAGACATGAAAGGAATGGTGGGCAAATAGCTGTATCCTTTCAAGATGTACCTAAGACCCTTGGAGCATGTCTGCAAACAGAGTTACTAAATGCTACTAAACACACTGTGCCCAGATAAATGTCTCATGTTACTTAGGTATGTGGATACCTGGCATGGTTTTTGTTGTTGTTGTTGTTATTGTTAGGGTTTTTTTTGTTTTTTGTTTTTTGGTTTTTGTTTTTTCGAGACACGGTTTCTCTGTGTAGCCCTGGCTGTCCTGGAACTCACTCTGTAGACCAGGCTGGCCTTGAACTCAGAAATCCACCTGCCTCTGCCTCCCAAGCACTGGGATTAAAGGCGTGTGCCACCACTGCCCGGCAAACCTGGCTTGTTGAAATGTGACAGGAGAGTGACATACTAACCTGTTCTCAGACAGGCCACATTTGCAAGCCACCACTCTGGGATCTTGGGCAGAATCACCATTACTCTGTCTCCTCTTTGCAGGGAACAGGCTTCTGTGAGTATGTTGGCAAATTGCCTGGATAAAGACCCGAGTTCTTCAAAACTCCATCTCACCTCTTCTCCATTTCCATCTATCCACCAGAAGGCTGGATTGGAAAGTCTCTTTCCAGCCTGAGGAGAACAGAGCAGAGCAGTTGTGTACTTAGAGGTTGTCATATTGTTAAATTATATTTCAGTTGACTTAATGAAACATATTCTCTGCAGAAAACTCACAAATCAGGACATACATGGGGTAAGTGCAAATCACTCAGAGGTTCCTATTTCTATATGCTAGGAGCCATGTCAGTTCATTGGGACCAGGTCCTTCATCATTTATCATGATTCCCCCAACCCCACAGTTAGAATTCTTATATCACTTCATCCCCTCATGGATGTATCTATATTTCATGCCTTCCTATTTTGACTCTTAGAGTCACTTTTTATTCCTTTTTTGTTTAAAAGTGGGAAAAAAAAACAAAAAGAATACATTAATATAACCTAGGCTTTCTCAAGCAGCCATGGTGGAACCACTGGCATTGTGTGCCAGAAAAGCCCATGTTCTGGGACTCCTCTGTACATTATGGGACTTCAGCAGTAACCCCCTCCCTTCAAATGTAACTCACAACTACTGACTTCTACTGATAACCCCTCATGGCAGTGAAACTCTCACAACTCCTAACTTCTTTTTTTTTTTTTTTTTATTAGGTATTTTCTTCATTCACATGTACACTTTCCCTCTCCCATTTTCCCCTCCAAAACAAACAAACAAACAAACAAACACAAGAACAAACCCCTTCTGCCTCCCCCCTCCCAATGCCTGTCCCCCCACCCTCTCCCACCCATTGGCCCTGGCATTCCCCCACACTGGGGCACAAAACCCTCACAAGGCCGAGGTCCCTCACTCCTATCGATGATCGAATTTGCAATCCTCCACCACATACCTGCTGCCAGTACACTCAATCCCACCCTGTATAGTCCTTGATTGGTGGTTGGGTCCTTGGGAGCTCTGAGGGTACTAGTTAGTAATTGTTGTTCGTCCTAAGGGGCTGCAAACCCTTCAGCTCCATAGAACCTTTCTCTAACTCCTTCATTGGGGACCGTGTACTCAGTTCAATGAATGGCTGTGAGCCTCTACATCTGTATTAGTCAGGTATTGTCAGAGTCTCTTAGGAAATAGCTATATGCTTGTCCTTCTTTCAGTCTCTGCTCCATATTTAATCTCTGCCACTCCTAACTTCTACTGATCCCCTCACGGCAGTGAAACTCCCTGTAGTCACTGCTGACTAACTACCCCTGGGGGCTGTGATCACTTGCAGTTGAACTCACTGAAGCAAGTTCGAGTGGCATTTGCTCCATACCTTTTCCAAATTGGTCCATTGGTCCAGGACATCTTTTGCAAAATTGAAATACTCTGGAATCTCTATTTTGAAGTCTTGTTTCATGGACTCATAGTTGGAAAAGTTCTGAGGAGTCGCTGTTCTGTAATCTTTATACAAGATTCTCGTAGGAATTGCTAGGCGATGAAAATACCTAGCACGAAGTAACATCACCATGGTGACAAGAGCTAACTAGCACCAGCGTGGTTGGATGTTTTGGCATGCGAGATTTCCATGCAGACTAATCCAGCTAAAAGACAGGTAAATATGACTTATATTTGTTTTTTGTTTGCAAAGTAGTAAGACCCCAAAGCAGCTAAGTTTTATCGTAATTGTTCAGCACCCTCTTAGCACCATTTTCTGGGCATCCCTATGTGCCAAATGCTGTGCTTTGATGTTTTGTTACTTGTCACTAAATCCTTGGAGAAACCCTGTGAAGTAGGGACTGTTACTATCTATGTGTGCAGATAGAGAAAGCAATAAGAGCCATTGGCTGGATTCAAATCCAGATTTGTCTGGGCCTTGCCCATTCTCCTGACTACCCCAGTGTTGCATCCTACTAGCATTTCTCAATGTTCTGTGAGTCTGCAGAGGCTTCTGATCTAAAGTCATATCAAAACACCACAGATTATCTACAGATGAGGGAACTGAGAGTACCTAGTACCAGCTTGGCCTGAAAGCACTGTCCATGCCCAGAGTCTGTCTGGTTTATAGGCTGTGGTTCCCATGCTCCAAATAGGAGCCCATACTACCATCGAGTCCACACTTGGAGATATAATAACAGGGCTTCTGAGGGGAGGTCCTTCCAAGCCACCTACTCCTCCTTTCATCTGTGGGAAGTCATTTGATCACAAAGTCAGTTACTTGGCTGAGGCTATTAAAAATAACAGTGTTAGTGTTGCAGGGATTGTGACTGAGTTTCTGCTCTTTAAGCTTCCCACGATTTTCCTACAATAAAACATAACTACTCTCACAATCACTAAACTATAATTTTAACAGTGATTCTAGCTGTGTGGTAGGACAGCCTAGCTATGTGGAATCATTTCTGTAATGATAGAGTGTTCAAACAGGACAAATAATACCAGATATTAGCTAAACTTTATCTTACATGGATCTGGTGGTTAAGCATCGTGTTGATGAACTGGATGCTTTGAAATCCAGGTGCTCCGCTTCCTTGTGTGAGACCCTCAATAGTCAGTGATCTTGAGCTCTCTGAGATCATCCAGCTTGAACCTCCTTGTCTTTCACCTGCAAAGAAGATAAACCTCAAGCAAAGTAAGCAGCAGGCTTTGCTCTGTTATATAAGGTTCGAACTTGGGACTTTGAACTCTCATTCGAATGGTTTTACTTTGAGCAGACAGGATTCCAGCAGAGGAGTGACTTGATATCCCATTTATGCATTGCATCACCAGGAAAGATTTTTGTTTGTTTGTTTGTTTGTTTGTTTTGTTTTTTGAGACAGTTTCTCTGTATAGCCCTGGCTGTCCTGGAACTCACTCTGTAGACCAGGCTGGCCTCGAACTCAGAAATCTGCCTGCCTCTGCCTCCCAAGTGCTGGGATGAAAGGCGTGCACCACCACTGCCCAGCACCAGGAAAGATTTTTATAAAAACTTTAATGCCTGGATAATTGACCAATGAAGTTACCACTTTGGGGAGTGGGTCTAGGCTATTTTTAACATTTTACTCAGAGTTGTAATGCATAACCCAAGTTGAGATCCACTCATTCAGAGCCTATGATCTATGAACCACTGCACCACTTGGACACTTATCAGAAGTGCATAATCTTTAGGTCCCACTAAGATCCGTTGAATTAGTGGATTTAAATCTTTTAACAAGATTCTCCACACAAGTTTCTGAGATCAAGTGAAAGAAACACTGGTTTTTAAGATAGAGACCAGTTGGCTAAGTCCATTGTCTGTTGAGTCAGACAGTCATGGAGTAGGGTCTGTTTGCCATCTAGTCATTGCAACCCTGTTTGAACAGTGAGTCACTGACTCTCAGTTTCATATTTTATTAGTACAGAGACTTAGAGAACCTCTGTCAGAGAATTGTGTTTACCAAAGACTGAGCTCAACAATGCGAATGGTCCTCATGGCACCTAGCCTAATGCTTTTCAATGGAATGAGGGTTGGTAAATGGTGGACTTCCTGGGCCATATTGTCTCTATTGTGATACTTGACTCTGCTGTAGATATTGGTAATACGTAAATAAACAAATGTGGTCAGATCTTCCAAATACTTTATCAGTGACCACTGAAACTTGAATTTCGTGTACTTTTCATGAGCTATGAAGTATTGTTCCACTTTTCTTTCTCAACTATTTAAAAATATGAAAACCACTGTTAGTTTACAAAGCTGTTAAAAATGGTCAGGAGGCTAGTTAACTCATGGCCTATAGTTGTCTGATGGTACAAGACTGTAAATTCTGTGAGGACCCAGGCCTTGTCTCATACTTCTATCCCTACGGGTTGTAGCCACATTTGACTCATAGTATATACATATTTGATTCAGTTTTGTGACCCCATTGAAATTAAAACTGAAAAATAATGTTAGCCTTTAACGCCAGAACTTGGAGGCAGAGGCAGGCAGATTTCTGTGAGTTAATATATATATTATATGTTATATATATTATATACTATATATATTTATTGACTGAATAGATTTTTTTCAGAGGGGGGAATTTTTTCTTTTTATTGGATATTTTCTTTATTTACATTTCAAATGTTATCCCCTTTCCTGTTCCCCCCCCAGGAGCCCCCTTTCCCAACCCCTCTCCCCCTCCTTCTATGAGGGCATTCCCCCACCTACCCACCCACTTTCACCTCCCTGCCCTTGAATTCCCCTACACTGGGGCATTGAGCCTTCATTGGACCAAGGGCCTCTCCTCCCATTGATGCCTAACAAGGCCATCCTCTGAATTTTTAACTACAGAGTTATAGTTGACCTAAGAGGTGCCTCTGCTGCCTTAATAAAAGTTATATAACTAACTGCATCATCCACATGAGGTAGTTTCTATTAAGATAAATACAAGTTTAAAATCAGTTCATTGCCAATAACTCCTCAGCTAAGGTTTGGAACTTTGTGCCCACCTCCCTCCCCCATGCTGGGATTTTTGAGCTTGCTCAGACCTATGCATGCTGTGACAAATTACTGTAAATTCCTATGTGCACCTGCCCGAAACACTGTTTCCTTGTATATTCCTGAGGAGTGGCTGGTGGCAGTAAAAATAATCAAAACACACTGTTTGAAATTCTCAAAGAACTAATAAAAATGAGGAAGTATAACAAAAGAAAAATCAGTTTGTTGGTTCCAGTGATTGTATTTCAAGACCGTGCCAGTCATGTGCGGCTTGGGTCACCCTGCCTGGTAAGAGCTCGTGTAGTACCTTTTTGTTGCTGCAGAATATACTGAGGATCTGTCTGGCTGATGGCTCAAATCTAAACTCACATCAAATGGGAAGTTTAAAATACAGGAAAATTGAGGAGAAAAATTCCCAAGGTAAGAGCTTTTTCTAGGTTCAGGGTTGGGAAAGGGCTGCCCAGAACTTTCTTTGACCTAATATTTGTGGGCAAAAAGCAATGACAGAAGTTCAAGGCTGAAAAAAAACAGCCTGCTCTTTAGAACAGAAATCACTCTGAGATTGTTTCCCCAGGGTTAAGGCCTCAAAGCTGCCCATTTGGCTGTGCTCCATCTTCTTAACAGACTTAGGATCAAGTTTCTTTCAACTTTGCCTTTCTGCCCCCATGCAGAAGACATTGGACTGACAGAGGTAGTCAGCACCACACTCTCAGAAGCAAACACGTCTTGGTCTTTACTGTTTGGTCTAATGTCTTCAAATGGCAAAAACCCAAAAGAGATACACATTCGAAAATGCTCCTTCCTGTCTTGAAGGCTCTGTATTTTCATGCAGTTCTAACCCCCAAAAGCCACTCATATTCCTGGCCTCTCAAATATGACCTCAGATTCTCATTTCCCCTCCAGCTGTGAGTATACAGTGGGTGGCCTAAGATTCTCACTATCCATACATCCAATCCATTTTCAATAATGTGGTTTTAGAGGCCTTTTTCATATCAGTACATAGAGCACTTTAGTCATTCCTTGAAAAAAATAGCTGCCTTGAATTGTATCAAACAGCTGCCACACCATTTCATTAATCAAGTTCCCTACTGATGATCACTTGAGTTGTCCCTATTATTTTACAATTTAAATGAAAAATTGAAGCCGTTTCTCCTAATACAAATGTTATTTAAAAATAGTTAAGAAGTATGCTAAATATTTCCTGGTCCAATTGAACCAAAGGGCAAGAAGTTGGTCTGGTTCAGACACATTATTTGTAGGTTACTGTCTTAGTCAGGGTTTCTGTTCCTGTACAAAACATCATGACCAAGAAGCAAGTTGGGGAGGAAAGGGTTTATTCAGCTTACACTTCCATGTTGCTCTTCATCACCAAAGGAAGTCAGCACTGGAACTCAAGCAGGTCAGGAAGCAGGAGCTGATGCAGAGGCCATGGAGGTATGTTACTTACTGGCTTGCTTCCCCTGGCTTGCTCAGCCTGCTCTCTTATAGAACCCAAGACTTCCAGCCCAGAGATGGCACCACCCACAATGGGCTCTCCCACCCTAAATCACTAATTGAGAAAATGTTTTACAGCTGGATCTCATGGAGGCATTTCCTCAAGGGAGGCTCCTTTCTCTGTGACAACTCTAGCTGTGTCAAGTTGACACAAAACCAGTTACTATGGCTCATTTATTTACTCAATACATATTGCTTGAATGTTTAAAATGTTGCACATATAGACAAAATATTGGGGGGGGGGGTAGAGACAAGGTCCTCAACTGTCATGACTGGCACATGTAAATAAAGTAAAAAAAAAAAAAGAAAAGAAAAATAGGGTAAACAGGAGAAAACAAGGCTATTTTGGAAAGTCTCTCCAGGCATGCACCATTTTTGCTGAGATCTGGGAAGTTGTGCCTAGCGTTTGGATTGATTTATTATTCCACATTCCAGAGAAACACACCACTCTCAAACATACACACATCCAACTGAACAGTACGTCCATTCATTCTGAGACAGGCCTATATCAAATGCTGAGACTACTTCTGTTATCATGGTAAGGGTACCTGTTTTCCCAACTATTTACAGACTATTAAACAACTATGCAAATATTTATACTGTGGTTAAATACAGTGTACTCACCTTGCTGATATCAAGCAGAATCAGAGTTCAGCGTTTGTTATTCCTTCCCTAACCCCATACAAAACTCTCATTCAGAATCTTTCACAAATATATTGGTATAGCCACTGATAACTTACTTGAGTTCCAGCAAATAGCCACCTACCCATGCTCATGAGTACAGAACAGATGTGAGAGTAAGAGTGGGAGGGGCTTGTCAGGGAGAAGAAAGAGCTTGGAGGGAGATGGGAGAGAGAAATAAAGGGTGATATGATCAAAATACATTAGGTATGTATGCAATTGTCAATGGATATGCTTTTTAAAAGGACTTATCTCAAATGAACATTTTTAGAAGTCACATTTTAAAAAAGAACAGAAAACTGACCAGTCAGTTGGAACTTAAAATGATCTTAAGCATTTTTTAAATAAAAAAAGGAATATCAGCACCCCTTCATCAAACCCATAATATTTCTTTCTTCCCAACAAGGCTCAGTCAGTCCCTGCCTTTACATTGCTCTTTTCTTACAACGTCCACTTTCCAGACTTGTAAAATCCCTTGCAGGCTAAGAAAAGATCACCTCTGCATGGTAAATCTAGATTTTACACCAAGCTATGAAATGTTGCTAAGAAAAATTCTAAGAAAGGCACCACTGTCTGGACGGATATGCTTTTCAAAGAATTTAAAATCTCATCTGAAATATGAACTTTGGGTCCATGTAGATGGCAGGGGGATCTTCCATCTTTCCACATCTCCACAAAGCCCTTCCCCTTGATTAGCCCAAATAATAACAGCAGATACACAGCCTCAAAGCAAAGTAAAACTCCATGGTTCTCACCCACAAAAAGACCTTGCCTTAACTCCCACCCTCCCACCCTCGATACACTGCTTTAGAATGTCCCTTGTCCTGGAGAGAAGACGTTTTTAAGAGGTAATTTGTGTACTTTTCCATACTTAGAAGATGAACTTCCATCTGTCATCGAGCAGGGTTCAGTCAAACAGAAGAAAACAGAGAAACATTTGGCTCCTACTCAATTTTTTTCCAAAACATTTTATTATGTAAACACATGAACCCATTATTAAAATCCAAATCTCCTCAAAAGGCCTAAGCTGAAAACTCAGCTGCTTTGCCAGCAATGTCCTGTGGGTGCTCCCTCCCCACCTCCTCCTCGTGTTCCCATGGCAGCTGAGAGATTCTGAAACACCTCTACTGTCCACAGCTTCACAGAGCATTTTCTGGAATTGCTGGTTTTGTTTGCTAAACATTTATGAAGAAAACCTGCACTGTTGCAGGAAGTCTTACACAGGAAAAGAAATCGGATACTCACTAAAGATATTGCTTCCCACACAGCTGGAGTGGTAGCAGACCTGCTTAATAGAAGAGAAAGCCAATTTCTCACCTCTGCTTTAGTGTTGGTTGTAGATCAAAGTAGAAGGAGTTTGACCAGCTAGCTGAGAGAGCCAGACTGGCCCTGGAGTGCCTTTCCTTGATAGGTGGATGTGCTGGAGGGAGGAGTGTGAATGTTTACATAACCCTAGCCTGTCCTTCTTAGCCTTCTTAACAGGTAATGATCCCTACACACAGCAAACTTTTAGTAGGCTGAGAAGGCAATGTGTGTGCTTTTAGTAGGAAGCAAAGTGTCCAAAGACTTGCTGAAAAGCAACCAGAATCTAAGGCCCACACGTGTTGTCCCAGCCCTTCAGAGTTCTCAGCTTGCCAGTGATGCAGAGGACTGTAACAAGCTATGATGTCTTCTCTGACCCACACCTCACTGCTCAGCCTTCCTGTGCTGAAGCCATAGCAGCCCTGCTGCTTGCCTAAGACACAGGCATGCTCCAGCCTTGAGATCCTTGAACTCCTGCAACCTATAACTTTTCCCAGGGCCAGATCCTCATTTGGTGAGAGATCCTATCCCAGGCATTTTCTCCACCACTTTTCCTAATCTAACAATCTTCATTTTTTTTTCTTGCTTTTAACTTTTTTTTTTTAACTTTTTGCATTTCTAACCACTGACTTTGAAAATAACAACTTTCTTTTTTTTACTGATGGATCATCAGTGTATATATTAGCTGGTAGCAAATGTTAGCCATCCAATAAATGTTTCATGTGATATGTGAATAGATGGTTCATCCAATTGTATATGATAAAAATCCAACTCAAATTTAATTAAATACTGTAATTAATAAGTTGGAGGTGTTGGCGCATACTTTTAATCCCAGTGCTTGGGAGGCAGAGGCAAGTGGATCTCTGTGAGTTTGTCTAGCCTGGTCTACACAGTAAGTTCTAGGACAGCAGTTGCTTTCATAGATAGACCCTGATGCACAAGCAAGCAAGCAAGCAAGCAAGCAAACAAACAAAGAATTTATTGGTCCCCTTTAAAAGAGTTGGTCTTTTAAAAATTTGATTTCTGGGAATTTACTATGTAAATAGTCACACTGTGTGAAATGAGTGAGTTTTATTTCACTCTTCCAGATCTTTATGCTGTTTTGTTTTGTTTTGTTTTGCTTTGCTTTGCTTTGCTTTGCTTTGCTTTGCTTTGCTTTGCTTTGCTT